>QJPP01000117.1:600000-870671 GCA_003996215.1 Jaltomata sinuosa | reverse complement strand
AGATTGATGATCTTAAGAAAGCAATGAAAAATCTCCAAACTACTAGGGGAAGCACAAGCCTAGAGTATGATGATTTGTGTGTGCAACCTGACATCGACTTGCCTATCGGGTACAAGCCGCCAAAGTTTGATATGTTCAATGGAGTTGGTGACCCTCATACACATTTAAGGGCCTACTGTGACAAGTTGGTAGGAGTAGGGAGAAACGAAAAAATCAGGATGAAGTTGTTCATAAGAAGCCTATCTGGTGAAGCTCTTGCTTGGTATACACAACAAGATCTCTGTAAATGGCGTGGATGGAGTGATATGGCACAAGACTTCATGGATCGATTCAGGTTCAATACTGAAATCACACCTGATAGGTTCTACTTGGCTAAGTTAAAGAAGAAGTCAACTGAGACATTTCGCGAGTATGCCCTGCGTTGGAGGGCAGAAGCAGCTAGAGTCCAACCACCGATGGGTGAAAGTGAAATGACTGCTACCTTTATCGAATGCCAGGATAACAGTCTGTACTATGAGAAAATGATAACCATGATGGGACAAAAGTTCATGGAGGTTGTCAGAATGGGGGAAATCTTGGAAGATGGGATAAAATCAGGGAGAATTCAAGACTATACAGCTTTGCAAGCTGCGAGCAGAGCAATTCAATATGGATCCATCAATGGGAACAAAAAGAAGAAGGAAGACGTATCTGCTGTCATGGTTGATCAAGGACGCAAGTCAAATCAAACTCCTCTTTATCTAAATCAACCACATCAACCCATTTATCCGTACCAGTATGGTGAAACCTCCCAAACTCTCTACCATCCTCCACCAACTCATTACCCTGTCTATAACACCCAGGCAAATTATTATCAACCTCAAGCTCCTACTTACCAAAATCGACCTCATGCTGCACCAAGAGCTCGTCCAAATCAGGAAACCAAAACTACTCGCAACTACACCAAGATAGCCGAACCATATGCTCAATTGTTTGAAAGGTTGAAAGCAGCAGGTATGATACAACCAATTGAAGGGAAAATCCCAGACCCTATTCCGAAGTGGTTTGACGGTTCCAAGCGTTGCGCCTATCATTCTGGAGTTGTAGGGCACGACACTGAGGATTGTTATGGTCTTAAAAACAAGATTGAAGCCCTAATCAAGGAGGGAGCGATCCAACTTACTAGATCTCAGCCCAATGTGAACAACAACCCCTTGCCTAACCACGGGAATTCTAATGTGAACATGGTAACTATTGAGGAAGATTTGGATTTGAAAGGAACCGTTGTACTGATTGGAAAGGACCCATCATCAATCTTTGATGCACCAATGATAACAGTCCAAGAATCAACGTCAATGGAGGATACTACTGCAACTACTCACAGTGAGACACCGACCATTTGGGGTGCTGAACCAGGGGAGACCTTGAAAAATTGGACTTGTACTTCATCCCTGGTTCGCCGGGAGTCTTGGTAGACTGAACAAGTAGTAACCCTTTTTGAAATAGCACGATTACAAAATTGAGGCCTGAGTCGTGCCTAAAACTTTATGTTGTTTTGCCTCAACTTTTGAAAGCTTAATTGCAAAATCTATAAATGCATTTCCTATTTTTCTTAACTCTCTATTACTTATTATATTATGTTTTATTATATAAATTATCAAATCTGGCAATTCTATGATTGTGACAAATAATGAGACAAGTGATCAAGGTTTGATTGCAAGATTCTTCTAAAAGACGTGAAGATGACTTAAAGTTCGAACAATCAATCAAGGAGCATGACAACAATAATATTCGAGCACGAAGAATATCCATTCAAGAGAAGTCAAGACACTACATCAAAGGACCACTTTAGATAGGTTTCATTTGAATGTAACTTTCTCTTTTTATGTACTTACGAACTACGTTTTGACCTGATTCCCTTGGCGGGATACGTAGGCAGCCCACATAGGGTTCGGTTTCACTATAGAAAAAATTTAAAATCTCTTTATTTGTAATAGGAGAACTACATATGACCTGATTCCCTCGGTGGGATACGTAGGCCGCCCACATATGGTTCGGTCACGTTAGGGTAGAAACTAAAAATCCTTTATTTACTTATGTAACAGAACTACGTACTGACTTGATTTCTCATGGTGACATACGTAGGCAACCCATATCGGGTTCGGTCCCTTTATTTAAAAAATTTCAAACTATCTTTTTATGTACCCTGAACTACGTTCTGACCTGATTCTCTTTGCGAGATACGTAGGCAACCTATATAAGGTTCGGTCTCACCACAACATAAGTTTAGTTACTTTTCCAAAGTCAAAACTAGGGGAGATTTTGGAAAGACATGCACAAGGATGATTAGACAATTCCAATCTACACTTGATTCAAGCTTCTAAAGAAGGAGTAAACCGACAAAGGACGTTTCATTTTGTTTCAAAGAGTGTCACAATCTAAGAGTTGACAGATAGTTTTACAACCTATATACATATCTTTATATATATTTTCATGTATATTCTTCAAGTGCTTATATTTTCTTAAAAAAAAAAAACCTTCACTACTTGTTCATTTGCCAAGCTCCAAACGGAGGTCATAAGGTCTGAATAAACAAGATGAGCGGAGGCCAACAAAGTCAAGCCTCAAGTCAACACGAATCAACACCCCCTTCCAAACTAAGAATTTTTCTTTGAGTGCAGGAATGACTAAAATACAAGATGACAATTGGACCAATGTCAAGACTACCAATCATGGCCCAAACGCGTCATTTGGCCCCATGGCCTCGCCTTAATAAGCCAAATGACTTCATCTCTCACTTTATCTTTGATTTTATCCTTTATTTTGCTATAACTTTATATCTTTACTGACATCTTTACCTAAATTTTGCAGGTGACATTATTTTGAAATCTGATGGAAAGGAAAATAAATTTCATTTAAGAGGTCACTCGACCCACCATGAAATCGCACATCAAAAATCAAATGCGATATTCAACCAGTCACAATCATCATCCACAACAGCAGCCAAGCGACTTCATTTATTTACTACTTTACTAATTACTTTTATAATTCATTTTACCTACTTTAACGACTTTATTTTAAACTTTATAGACATCATTGAGTCCCCGAAGATAATCAGATGCCTTATTTATCATTGAAATCCCGAAGACAATCGGAGACTCATCTGCATAAGACAAACGACTATACACTTACTTTACTCTCTACTTTACCAATGACTTTAAATTACTTTACCTATTTTAACGACTTTACCTTGAACTTTACAGACATCATTGAGTCCCCGAAGACAACCGGAGGCCTCATTTATCATTGAAGTCCCCGAAGACAACCGGAGACTCATTTGTATAAGCCAAACGGCTATACACTTACTTTACCCTCTACTTTAATCCACTTTACCTACTTTAACGACTTTATCATAACTTTACAGATATCATTGAATCCCCGAAGACAACCGGAGGTCTCATTTATCGTTGAAGTCCCCGAAGACAACCGGAGACTCATATGCATAAGCCAAATGGCTATACATTTACTTTACCTTCTACTTTACCAACTACTTTAATCTACTTTACCTACTTTAACGACTTTATCATAAACTTTACAGACATCATTGAGTCCCCGAAGATAATCAGATGCCATATTTATCATTGAAATCCCGAAGACAACTGGAGACTCATCTGCATAAGCCAAATGGCTATACACTTACTTTCCTTTTCATAATCATACGGCTACCCACTTATTTCAGTTTATATTTTATTTTCTCCTACGTTTTGTCTTACTCAATATGCTAACTACTTTTCATTAAGTTTTGACAGAAAATACAATACACAAACGCCAATTACAATAACAAGAAACGCATCATAACGTGGAACTTTATCTTAGCAGTGAACTGGGGCAAATTTGCTAAAGAGGAATATCAAACTCTCTAGCAGAGGTCAAGGATCTACTCTCAAATTTCCCTCCGCCTACGTCCCATGAACACGTGGTTTGTAGGTTATTCAAACTTTTTTCATATTCGCCGCTAAATCTCCACTCAATCAATTCTTTCATAACTTCTCAACTCCTTGCACTACCTAGTGTCTCCATAACTCGACACTGGGGCAGTTTTTTTTGAGAATCCGCAGCTCGATATGTCAAATCAATCTTAGAGTATCATGAAAACGTGTGTAGTAGAGTTTTACTTATGGGTGTGTTGTGCACCACATTTATAATTAGGAGGCTATGAACATGCCTTCCATTTTTTTTGAACACTCTTATAACCTATTTTTAAACTCATAGTTGCTACCAAATTCGCTAGTAACACTCTTTTCAAAACTCTTGAACTACATATGGCCTGATTCTCGTGGAACCCGAGATATGTAGGCGACTCGAAATCGAGGTTCGGCCATGATCCTCGAAACAACTTGTATTAAGTCCTCATAATCTTTTCCTACATTTTGCTATTCGATAATCTTTCAACGTTTGTATCGATTCAATTCCTCCAAGGCTATATTTGTTGGCCGCAACAAAATTGGCTACCAAGTCAACTCCTTTGCTCGAAGACTATTACATCGTCTCCGTTCAAAGTGGGGCAGCTGTTGACACCCAATTTTATCCCTCCTTTCTTTTAATTCATTCACTTGAGCTTCTAAATTTTTAATAATTTAAATATCTTACATTTCGTTTATTTATTACTATTATTACCGTTATTACCTTTTAGATACTATTATTTCTACTACTTTAAATCTTATTATTATAATCATTCTCACTATTTTTAAAGATTAAGAATATATTATCAACATTACTACTATTACTATTTTTTCTTAAAGCCAATCGTCGTTACTTTATTTTTTAGTTTCATATTTACTAAATTAATTATAAGTACTTTACTACGTGATTATAGTTTTTATCACATAATGTATATTATACTAGTTATTAAATTAGAATCCTAAAAGAATTAATTTAAAAAAGAAAAAGACCAAATTCGGCCCAAAAATGACCCCAAAATCAGACTAAATAGTTCAGCTCATTATTTTGTCAAAATTTGTTCAAAATCAGCCCACAAGAGCAAAAACTGCAGCCCATAACCCGAAATACCCATGAGCCCTAACTGCTCGCCTCTTTCTGTCTCTGTTCTTTCATTTTCTTCTTCCAGTAAAGTTCCAGCGAGCTTTAGCTATGGCAGAGGTCGCTCACCCCATTTGTATGCATTTCTTATCTCTCTATCTGCGAAATATCAGACGCCCTCCTCCTCCTCTCTCTTCTTTACATCTCTCATCTTTAATTTTGGTCAAACAAGAGGCCAAATAGTTCTGAGATTTTCTGAGGGAGAATCAACAAGCAGAGATTTCAAAATTCAAACGGCTATTTGATATAGAAATCCCGCCCAAATGCTAAGCCCTCTAACCCTAATTTCACCCTATAAATACTTGCATTCATAGGCCATTTTGGACAAGCTTTCAAGCCACCATTTTACCTTAAATTCTCAGCTGAAATCAAGCTTGAACACTCACAAGAACACCACTCTCTCTACTCACAAAGATTTTTGGTTCTCTTCTCTGCTTCTCTCGACTTTCTTTGTATACGAGTGTAGATTCGACTGATAATTTCCTAGTTCACTGCTCCACAACAGGTGATGCTCGCCTCCCTTCTCTATGCTATTTTTTAGGGAAATTATGCCCTGCCTTTATTCACTTAGTTTAGCTAGCGATGAATGATTTTTAAAATGCATTTGGGTCTATACTCACATGAAATCAGTTTTTCGTTCCAAGTATTTAGTTTATTTGGTATTTTTATATGGGGAAATTTGTTAGTTTGTGTAGTCCTATGTTAATAAAGAATAGTCCTATGTTAATAAAGAATATTGATTAAAGGAGATGTTGCTTTGTCTAGTTTAAAGATATTATGATGATCTTTTATTAAACTTCTTCTAAATGGAATTTTGAATCCATATTTTTATGATACCTGCTCACAGCTTTAGGCCATATTCTTATGCATATTTTTCTTTCTTTCTAGTCTTGGTATATGTTCTGAGTTATGATTCTAAAATATTATTATATAAATGCCTTGAATGTTTGTGAATTATTCTTTTGTTCATGCTTTAGAAAAATGACTTCATTGTAGTTTAAATCCAGTGGACATGAGGTTTATTCTGTGTTTGAAAGAATATGATCTAGCTATTTTAAGTTGATTCCTTGATTAAGAAATGGGCATGCCATTCCTCAGTTGCATGTTTCGTGTCCCAGATTGTATCTCCGTTGTATGATTTTACTTGCTTACATCCACTTTGTTATATATCGTTTAGAGTTGAATTGTCACTAATCTCTTTACTCTCTCTTTATTTGCATGAACACTTGGGAGCAAATGGAGTCTTAATTTGGGACTCTCGCAAAATCGAGTCTATGAGACTTGACACCATCATATTCGCACATGAAATCATCGTGATAACTTAAACTATTCAGATAGCAAGCAAAATAAGCAGGAACCCATTTGACGTTGCCTATGGCAACTTTCCTTTCCCTTTTAGCTTTCACTCGAATTGATTTTCCTTGTGAATTATTTTTGCTTTATGTGACTTGTGTTTACATCGTTTTGGATCCATAGTTAACACTAAATTAATAGTTAAATTTACTTGATTATGCTAGCTAGATTTTTAATCTAGTTAGCTAGTAGAGTATTTAGTTTAAAGTGTAAGAGGGCCTGAAAGGATCTACCAAGAATGAAAAATGATTCTTTTACAAATGGTTTTAGTGCATCTTTAAAAAATAATTTTTCTCTGAATATTTCTTGAAATATCCAGGTTGCTTACAAAGCTATTGTTCAAATCCACATTATGTCAATTTGTATATTTACTCATTCTAGTTAATTGCTTAATATGTACTTTTAAAAAATAAAAAAAAGAGGTAGTCTTTAACACTTAGCTATACATCTTTTTTAATGGGCATATTTTCTAAGATGAGTGATTTAAGTTTCGATCTAATCACATCTTCATCCTATTCATTAAGGAATTGCTTAATCCCATAAATACTAGTAGCTTTTCACTTCTAAAAGATTTTTTAATGGAATCAACGCTTTGTTTTCAAGCTCAAACTATTTTAGAACGTTTTTTTTTTCCAAAGAGCATGCTTGCTAATCCATGAGAAGAGGTCATATTTTATTCTTTGATGGTTCAGGACCAATAATTTATTTTAAGCAAATGACCCTCTTTTTTGAAAACTCTCGTCATTCCTTTTTATTCTAAATGCAAAGATTTTTCGAGTGCTAACTGATTTCCAGATTTAAAAGTATGTTTTTCTAACTTATATCTTCAACTTTTTAACCCCCTTAGTACTTATTTCAGTTTTAATCAATCAACCTAAGTTTGGCCGGTTAACCATTTTTAATGGATCTTAAAGGGTGCCTAATACCTTCCCTTTAGATTAGTTGAACCCTTACCTAGAATCTCATGTTAGTAGACCTTAAAATGGAGTTAACTTTAGACAATCTCTTTAAACAACTTAGGTGCCCTAATTCACCATAATAATTAGGTGGCGACTCCTTAAGTTAGTTAATTAATTTAGGAAACACCAATATATTGTACACTATTTCGACGGTTAAAATGGGGTATGACAGCTTGGCGACTCCGCTGGGGATTTTAGGTTCTAAACCATAACAGACTTAGGTTAATAATTAAGGTTTTTTTATGTTTATTTGTTTTACCTTAATTGCTCAACGTTTATCTGTCATAATTATGTGATATAAATTATTTATTTGCTATTATTTTATATAAACTGCCTTACGTGTTAACGCTTTATTTAAATTGTCATTCCGTTCATATTTCCTTCACTTTTGGAAATTTGACACTTTCACACACATTGTACACGCGAGTTGTGTCCTTTCACTTCTCCGAAATTCTTTCAAAAACCTTGTATTTAGAGAGTTGGTGCATGCGTGGGGTGAGCGGATAGTTTTACTACCGTGTGACCACGTACCTTCTCACATAGGAATACCTTAAGTCCGAGTCTACCCAACTCTTAGTTCACCCAGGATAGAGCTAAACCAACACACTTTACTAAGAACATGCATCATTTCATGACCTAGGAGGCTTAATGCGTTAGGCGTATTAAGTTCATTAGTCGACTTTACCCAAATGTCCAAATGGGTTTTCGACCCTAAGTGACGACTTATCATTATTTATGTGCATATTTGAGAGATAATTGTGCCTAAATATAGACTATTTGCTCTAATTAATTAAACTTTAGGGGGAGGGTATCACTAACCTTTGCATGACAGGTATGAAGGTTTTACATTGGTGTATGTCTTTGATCAACGACTGACAGGAGTTGACGATCTCGCCAAGCGAAACCAAGAAGTTTAGATGTGGAAAATTTACTTTTACTTTATTGAAAAGTACTTTATATTGTATTAGTTCGATATGTAATAAAATTTACATTTCTCTTGTACTTTTTTGGGAAATAGAATTTGTTTAATTAATCAAAGAGCAGTGGAATGACATATTATGGCACATTTACTCTGTAAATACACGTTAGGCCTACCTCTGGCACAGAGAGGTCACAAGCTTATTAGGATGCATTATTGTTGTTTAAACACACTTGATTTACATGTTACTCTATAACTTATTTGACTTTACTTGATGACTTATTTGCTACACGATTTATTTAATTTTATATGAACGTGACTTTACTTGAGGCTTTTACTTAAAATTGACATTATATGTATTTTATGTTTTCTTTATCCCCAAAGTTGATTCGTGTTGACAATCGAGCTGGCCGACCATCCTTACTTCACAAGATCTAAGTCATCGGTATTACCTCGACGTAGTTGGACTGTTCAAGGAAGAAAAATCGCAATGACTGATCCAACCACATCTAATCCAATTGGTAGAGGAATCATTCCTAATGACTCTTCTGAAACTTCCGAAAATAGAGCTACTATTCAACATGATGAGCACATCGCTCGCTTGACTCAAGAGATCGAGGATCTGCGTGGAGAACTGAGTCGGGTTAAGGACTTGACCAATTTGTCCATTACACTCCAAAGTCCACTTTCTGAACCCAGAAATGCCGCACCTCATTTTCCACCACTTGATTCATCAGTTCCCGAACACTTTCCGACACAACATCCTCCACTTGCCAACAATAACCTACCTCTAACCACCCCCGTAAATCCACCAAACCCACAACCCGTCTACACTCCTCCACAAAGTCAACCACCAACTTATGCTACTTATGCTACTCCTCCTAATCCATCACTCGTCAATCCACAAAATCAACCTCCAGTTCACACTTCTTACATTTCTCCACCCGCTAACACCTATCCACTACCTACAACTACTCCCATGAACCCGCAAATCAATACCCCTTATAATCTTCCACCACCTCCAATCCAAAATACTTCTACCGTTCAGAACTATCCAGCCCAGCATATACAAGGGGCACATGTTGCCACTCCTTACGTGCAACATGTTCCTCCGGTATATGCGATGGAAACTCAAACCTTTACCAACTCAATATCGGTCAAGTTCCAACCCGAGGTGGACCAATATGAAGAAATGGAGAAGGATGTCAAGGCAAAGTCTGATGATGTGTTAGCAAGGGAGATTGATGATCTTAAGAAAGCAATGAAAAATCTCCAAACTACTAGGGGAAGCACAAGCCTAGAGTATGATGATTTGTGTGTGCAACCTGATATCGACTTGCCTATAGGGTACAAGCCGCCAAAGTTTGATATGTTCAATGGAGTTGGTGACCCTCATACACATTTAAGGGCCTACTGTGACAAGTTGGTAGGGGTAGGGAGAAACGAAAGAATCAGAATGAAGTTGTTCATAAGAAGCCTATCTGGTGAAGCTCTTGCTTGGTATACACAACAAGATCTCTGTAAATGGCGTGGATGGAGTGATATGGCACAAGACTTCATGGATCGATTCAGGTTCAATACTGAAATCACACCTGATAGGTTCTACTTGGCTAAGTTAAAGAAGAAGTCAACTGAGACATTTCGCGAGTATGCCCTGCGTTGGAGGGCAGAAGCAGCTAGAGTCCAACCACCGATGGGTGAAAGTGAAATGACTGCTACCTTTATCGAATGCCAGGATAACAGTCTGTACTATGAGAAAATGATAACCATGATGGGACAAAAGTTCATGGAGGTTGTCAGAATGGGGGAAATCTTGGAAGATGGGATAAAATCAGGGAGAATTCAAGACTATACAGCTTTGCAAGCTGCGAGCAGAGCAATTCAATATGGATCCATCAATGGGAACAAAAAGAAGAAGGAAGACGTATCTGCTGTCATGGTTGATCAAGGACGCAAGTCAAATCAAACTCCTCTTTATCTAAATCAACCACATCAACCCATTTATCCGTACCAGTATGGTGAAACCTCCCAAACTCTCTACCATCCTCCACCAACTCATTACCCTGTCTATAACACCCAGGCAAATTATTATCAACCTCAAGCTCCTACTTACCAAAATCGACCTCATGCTGCACCAAGAGCTCGTCCAAATCAGGAAACCAAAACTACTCGCAACTACACCAAGATAGCCGAACCATATGCTCAATTGTTTGAAAGGTTGAAAGCAGCAGGTATGATACAACCAATTGAAGGGAAAATCCCAGACCCTATTCCGAAGTGGTTTGACGGTTCCAAGCGTTGCGCCTATCATTCTGGAGTTGTAGGGCACGACACTGAGGATTGTTATGGTCTTAAAAACAAGATTGAAGCCCTAATCAAGGAGGGAGCGATCCAACTTACTAGATCTCAGCCCAATGTGAACAACAACCCCTTGCCTAACCACGGGAATTCTAATGTGAACATGGTAACTATTGAGGAAGATTTGGATTTGAAAGGAACCGTTGTACTGATTGGAAAGGACCCATCATCAATCTTTGATGCACCAATGATAACAGTCCAAGAATCAACGTCAATGGAGGATACTACTGCAACTACTCACAGTGAGACACCGACCATTTGGGGTGCTGAACCAGGGGAGACCTTGAAAAATTGGACTTGTACTTCATCCCTGGTTCGCCGGGAGTCTTGGTAGACTGAACAAGTAGTAACCCTTTTTGAAATAGCACGATTACAAAATTGAGGCCTGAGTCGTGCCTAAAACTTTATGTTGTTTTGCCTCAACTTTTGAAAGCTTAATTGCAAAATCTATAAATGCATTTCCTATTTTTCTTAACTCTCTATTACTTATTATATTATGTTTTATTATATAAATTATCAAATCTGGCAATTCTATGATTGTGACAAATAATGAGACAAGTGATCAAGGTTTGATTGCAAGATTCTTCTAAAAGACGTGAAGATGACTTAAAGTTCGAACAATCAATCAAGGAGCATGACAACAATAATATTCGAGCACGAAGAATATCCATTCAAGAGAAGTCAAGACACTACATCAAAGGACCACTTTAGATAGGTTTCATTTGAATGTAACTTTCTCTTTTTATGTACTTACGAACTACGTTTTGACCTGATTCCCTTGGCGGGATACGTAGGCAGCCCACATAGGGTTCGGTTTCACTATAGAAAAAATTTAAAATCTCTTTATTTGTAATAGGAGAACTACATATGACCTGATTCCCTCGGTGGGATACGTAGGCCGCCCACATATGGTTCGGTCACGTTAGGGTAGAAACTAAAAATCCTTTATTTACTTATGTAACAGAACTACGTACTGACTTGATTTCTCATGGTGAGATACGTAGGCAACCCATATCGGGTTCGGTCCCTTTATTAAAAATTTCCAAACTATTTTTTTTTATGTACCCTGAACTACGTTCTGACCTGATTCTCTTTGCGAGATACGTAGGCAACCTATATAAGGTTCGGTCTCACCACAACATAAGTTTAGTTACTTTTCCAAAGTCAAAACTAGGGGAGATTTTGGAAAGACATGCACAAGGATGATGGACAATTCCAAGCTACGCTTGATTCAAGCTTCTAAAGAAGAAGTAAACCGACAAAGACGATTCATTTTGTTTCAAAGAGTGTCACAATCTAAGAGTTGGAGATAGTTTTACAACCTATACACATATTTTTATATATATTGTCATATATATTTTCAAGTGCTTATATTTTCTCAAAAAAAAAAACCTTCACTACTTGTTCATTTGCCAAGCTCCAAACGGAGGTCACAAGGTCTGAATAAACAAGATGAGCGGAGGGCCAACAAAGTCAAGGCTCAAGTCAACACGAATCAACACCCCCTCCCAAACTAAGAATTTTTCTTTGAGTGCAGGAATGACAAAAATACAAGATGACAATATTGGATCAATGTCAAGACTACCAATCATGGCCCAAAGGCGTCATTTGGCCCCACGGCCTCGCCCTAATAAACCAAACAACTTCATTTCTCACTTTATCTTTGACTTTACTCCTTTTACTTCGTTATAACTTTATATCTTTATTAACGTCTTTACCTGAATTTTGCAGGTGATGGAAATGAAAATAAATTTCATTTAAGAGGTCACTCGACCCACCATGAAATCGCACATCAAAAATCAAATGCAATATTCAACCAGTCACAATCATCATCCACAACAGCAGCCAAGCGACTTCATTTATTTACTACTTTACTAATTACTTTTATAATTCATTTTACCTACTTTAACGACTTTATTTTAAACTTTACAGACATCATTGAGTCCCCGAAGATAATCAGATGCCTTATTTATCATTGAAATCCCGAAGACAATCGGAGACTCATCTGCATAAGACAAACGACTATACACTTACTTTACTCTCTACTTTACCAATGACTTTAAATTACTTTACCTACTTTAACGACTTTACCTTGAACTTTACAGACATCATTGAGTCCCCGAAGACAACCGGAGGCCTCATTTATCATTGAAGTCCCCGAAGACAACCGGAGACTCATTTGTATAAGCCAAACGGCTATACACTTACTTTACCCTCTACTTTAATCCACTTTACCTACTTTAACGACTTTATCATAACTTTACAGACATCATTGAATCCCCGAAGACAACCGGAGGTCTCATTTATCGTTGAAGTCCCCGAAGACAACCGGAGACTCATATGCATAAGCCAAATGGCTATACATTTACTTTACCTTCTACTTTACCAACTACTTTAATCTACTTTACCTACTTTAACGACTTTATCATAAACTTTACAGACATCATTGAGTCCCCGAAGATAATCAGATGCCATATTTATCATTGAAATCCCGAAGACAACTGGAGACTCATCTGCATAAGCCAAATGGCTATACACTTACTTTCCTTTTCATAATCATACGGCTACCCACTTATTTCAGTTTATATTTTATTTTCTCCTACGTTTTGTCTTACTCAATATGCTAACTACTTTTCATTAAGTTTTGACAGAAAATACAATACACAAACGCCAATTACAATAACAAGAAACGCATCATAACGTGGAACTTTATCTTAGCAGTGAACTGGGGCAAATTTGCTAAAGAGGAATATCAAACTCTCTAGCAGAGGTCAAGGATCTACTCTCAAATTTCCCTCCGCCTACGTCCCATGAACACGTGGTTTGTAGGTTATTCAAACTTTTTTCATATTCGCCGCTAAATCTCCACTCAATCAATTCTTTCATAACTTCTCAACTCCTTGCACTACCTAGTGTCTCCATAACTCGACACTGGGGCAGTTTTTTTTGAGAATCCGCAGCTCGATATGTCAAATCAATCTTAGAGTATCATGAAAACGTGTGTAGTAGAGTTTTACTTATGGGTGTGTTGTGCACCACATTTATAATTAGGAGGCTATGAACATGCCTTCCATTTTTTTTGAACACTCTTATAACCTATTTTTAAACTCATAGTTGCTACCAAATTCGCTAGTAACACTCTTTTCAAAACTCTTGAACTACATATGGCCTGATTCTCGTGGAACCCGAGATATGTAGGCGACTCGAAATCGAGGTTCGGCCATGATCCTCGAAACAACTTGTATTAAGTCCTCATAATCTTTTCCTACATTTTGCTATTCGATAATCTTTCAACGTTTGTATCGATTCAATTCCTCCAAGGCTATATTTGTTGGCCGCAACAAAATTGGCTACCAAGTCAACTCCTTTGCTCGAAGACTATTACATCGTCTCCGTTCAAAGTGGGGCAGCTGTTGACACCCAATTTTATCCCTCCTTTCTTTTAATTCATTCACTTGAGCTTCTAAATTTTTAATAATTTAAATATCTTACATTTCGTTTATTTATTACTATTATTACCGTTATTACCTTTTAGATACTATTATTTCTACTACTTTAAATCTTATTATTATAATCATTCTCACTATTTTTAAAGATTAAGAATATATTATCAACATTACTACTATTACTATTTTTTCTTAAAGCCAATCGTCGTTACTTTATTTTTTAGTTTCATATTTACTAAATTAATTATAAGTACTTTACTACGTGATTATAGTTTTTATCACATAATGTATATTATACTAGTTATTAAATTAGAATCCTAAAAGAATTAATTTAAAAAAGAAAAAGACCAAATTCGGCCCAAAAATGACCCCAAAATCAGACTAAATAGTTCAGCTCATTATTTTGTCAAAATTTGTTCAAAATCAGCCCACAAGAGCAAAAACTGCAGCCCATAACCCGAAATACCCATGAGCCCTAACTGCTCGCCTCTTTCTGTCTCTGTTCTTTCATTTTCTTCTTCCAGTAAAGTTCCAGCGAGCTTTAGCTATGGCAGAGGTCGCTCACCCCATTTGTATGCATTTCTTATCTCTCTATCTGCGAAATATCAGACGCCCTCCTCCTCCTCTCTCTTCTTTACATCTCTCATCTTTAATTTTGGTCAAACAAGAGGCCAAATAGTTCTGAGATTTTCTGAGGGAGAATCAACAAGCAGAGATTTCAAAATTCAAACGGCTATTTGATATAGAAATCCCGCCCAAATGCTAAGCCCTCTAACCCTAATTTCACCCTATAAATACTTGCATTCATAGGCCATTTTGGACAAGCTTTCAAGCCACCATTTTACCTTAAATTCTCAGCTGAAATCAAGCTTGAACACTCACAAGAACACCACTCTCTCTACTCACAAAGATTTTTGGTTCTCTTCTCTGCTTCTCTCGACTTTCTTTGTATACGAGTGTAGATTCGACTGATAATTTCCTAGTTCACTGCTCCACAACAGGTGATGCTCGCCTCCCTTCTCTATGCTATTTTTTAGGGAAATTATGCCCTGCCTTTATTCACTTAGTTTAGCTAGCGATGAATGATTTTTAAAATGCATTTGGGTCTATACTCACATGAAATCAGTTTTTCGTTCCAAGTATTTAGTTTATTTGGTATTTTTATATGGGGAAATTTGTTAGTTTGTGTAGTCCTATGTTAATAAAGAATAGTCCTATGTTAATAAAGAATATTGATTAAAGGAGATGTTGCTTTGTCTAGTTTAAAGATATTATGATGATCTTTTATTAAACTTCTTCTAAATGGAATTTTGAATCCATATTTTTATGATACCTGCTCACAGCTTTAGGCCATATTCTTATGCATATTTTTCTTTCTTTCTAGTCTTGGTATATGTTCTGAGTTATGATTCTAAAATATTATTATATAAATGCCTTGAATGTTTGTGAATTATTCTTTTGTTCATGCTTTAGAAAAATGACTTCATTGTAGTTTAAATCCAGTGGACATGAGGTTTATTCTGTGTTTGAAAGAATATGATCTAGCTATTTTAAGTTGATTCCTCGATTAAGAAATGGGCATGCCATTCCTCAGTTGCATGTTTCGTGTCCCAGATTGTATCTCCGTTGTATGATTTTACTTGCTTACATCCACTTTGTTATATATCGTTTAGAGTTGAATTGTCACTAATCTCTTTACTCTCTCTTTATTTGCATGAACACTTGGGAGCAAATGGAGTCTTAATTTGGGACTCTCGCAAAATCGAGTCTATGAGACTTGACACCATCATATTCGCACATGAAATCATCGTGATAACTTAAACTATTCAGATAGCAAGCAAAATAAGCAGGAACCCATTTGACGTTGCCTATGGCAACTTTCCTTTCCCTTTTAGCTTTCACTCGAATTGATTTTCCTTGTGAATTATTTTTGCTTTATGTGACTTGTGTTTACATCGTTTTGGATCCATAGTTAACACTAAATTAATAGTTAAATTTACTTGATTATGCTAGCTAGATTTTTAATCTAGTTAGCTAGTAGAGTATTTAGTTTAAAGTGTAAGAGGGCCTGAAAGGATCTACCAAGAATGAAAAATGATTCTTTTACAAATGGTTTTAGTGCATCTTTAAAAAATAATTTTTCTCTGAATATTTCTTGAAATATCCAGGTTGCTTACAAAGCTATTGTTCAAATCCACATTATGTCAATTTGTATATTTACTCATTCTAGTTAATTGCTTAATATGTACTTTTAAAAAATAAAAAAAAGAGGTAGTCTTTAACACTTAGCTATACATCTTTTTTAATGGGCATATTTTCTAAGATGAGTGATTTAAGTTTCGATCTAATCACATCTTCATCCTATTCATTAAGGAATTGCTTAATCCCATAAATACTAGTAGTTTTTCACTTCTAAAAGATTTTTTAATGGAATCAACGCTTTGTTTTCAAGCTCAAACTATTTTAGAACGTTTTTTTTTTCCAAAGAGCATGCTTGCTAATCCATGAGAAGAGGTCATATTTTATTCTTTGATGGTTCAGGACCAATAATTTATTTTAAGCAAATGACCCTCTTTTTTGAAAACTCTCGTCATTCCTTTTTATTCTAAATGCAAAGATTTTTCGAGTGCTAACTGATTTCCAGATTTAAAAGTATGTTTTTCTAACTTATATCTTCAACTTTTTAACCCCCTTAGTACTTATTTCAGTTTTAATCAATCAACCTAAGTTTGGCCGGTTAACCATTTTTAATGGATCTTAAAGGGTGCCTAATACCTTCCCTTTAGATTAGTTGAACCCGTACCTAGAATCTCATGTTAGTAGACCTTAAAATGGAGTTAACTTTAGACAATCTCTTTAAACAACTTAGGTGCCCTAATTCACCATAATAATTAGGTGGCGACTCCTTAAGTTAGTTAATTAATTTAGGAAACACCAATATATTGTACACTATTTCGACGGTTAAAATGGGGTATGACAATTATTATGAAAATAATTTTGATTAGCATTGTTATCTGGAGAATCATTCAAATGAGAATTTTAAAGATTAGAAAATAGAAATGACTATTCATAATATCGTTAGTCTTTTTCGTGGTCCCCAGTATGGTAAATGGCACTGAGATCAATCATGTAATGGTAGGTGGCAAGGATGGATGTGACGACTATTCAGTAACATCCACACTCTCCATCTTGAGAGAGAACGCAAGCTTCTAATTAGGAATGTAAATTGTCAAATGAATGGGTTTGATTGAATTTGAGCGGGTTAAAATCATGTTAACTGTTAGATGAGCTAATATTGGACAAGTCGATCATTAACCCGCCCAGACTTTAGTGGATCATGTTTTTAGGGTATTTTGCTACACCTACTTCTAAGTTTGGATACTAGGAAACAACATTTTCAGTTAGAAATATAAACAATATATGAGGGAATTTTTCACCTGCACATGACATATGTGAAAGACGCTATTCATTTGATGGTAACTCAACTTCTTACATTATTGCACTAGAGTCAAAAACGAAAAAATTATTCAAATTTTATTTAAATATCACTAAAGTCACTCGACTATTTTTTATAAATAAGAAAATCACTAAACTTTGAATGCACTGATGTTACGGTACTTCACCAATAATTCCAAGTGGACAGGTGGCTTTAACCTTTTCTTGTGGTCCCAAATTTGATGGATCACTCAAAATGAATAATGTAATGAGACGTATAAGAAAAAATAAAGATAATAATATCTGTCTTTAAACAAAGAGCAATTCAAAGTATACTAGAAACAGGGCACGAACAACGATAATATACTCGGTGAAATCCCCAAATAAGGTTTGAAGAGGATGATGTATACTAGGCATCTAACTTGTTAAGTGAATAAATATTTAGAGAGGAAAATTTAAGATGCAATCTTCCCAGCTATATCACCAGAGCCACCACCTAGGGGACTGGAGAAATGATTGTATTTATTGAGGATTTGATAAGGAGAATTAAAATCCTCATCATGAGATTTTTGTGACACTTATTTAAATGAGCAAAATTTGTAAATTTCGAATACCGAATGATTAAGTAAGAAAAAAATCGAAAGCTTATTGAACTCTTTCTTTGGTATATCGTCTTTGGATAACTTTGCAGCAAAGTCAAAATTCTCATCCGACGTCCTGAATAGTTTGTCCTTCCCTAAAATATCTTTTGAAAAGCTTTTAGATTGTTAGGCTTTTACTTGACAAATGAGACTTCACCTATCCAGATAAGGATCATAATATACAGAATTAACATAGGATTATTAACTCATGAAGATGATTTTTTACGATTGATCAATGAGTTCTTAGGAATAAAATTCCGCGATGTTGGGCATTTTTAAAGGCTGAAAGTTACTTAGCGCATACATAGTTTATTCCAATGTCTCTCGAATAAGACAAACTTTTTTCATTCAGTATACATAATCTGATGGTCCTAAATCCTAATCATCTGCACCCCAAACGTCAACTGTGGAGGTTACCACTATTGGACTTCTTACTGAATGGTTTCCATTCTTTTCAATCCAAGTGATAGACCCAACTCCACCTCCATTGTCGGCACCTCTATAGCGAAATGTCAAAGTATAGCTTTGCTTCTCATTTTTCTCCTTGAACACCAAAGTTTGTGGTGACACTGAAACTGTGGAATTCTTGGGAGTCTCTATTTTTACTCTATAAGTTGCTCCGCCTTTACCAACATTTGTAAGGGTCCTCCTGAATTTCTGCTCCAACCAGGTGTAGTTTCCCTCCTGGCTAAATGAATAAAAGGCAATGAATGATGGGTAATTGAGATCAGCAGATGGATTTGAGCAGTTCTGGTAATTGGCTGATGATCTTGCAAATGTTTTGAATTGCTCTTCTGTGAAATTCAAAGAGCATATAAGATTTATGTAGTCTTGTGGAGTAGCATCATATACTAGGCCGGGATCAAGTGCCCTGTTCGGATCAACGTGCCCTGATCCGATGCCTAAAGGCGTGGTTACCATGTTATCGTCCTCTCTAATAGGCTTTTGAGAACTATCCAAATGGTTTGCAGTAGTCATCATGGCAGAGCGAATAGCTGAAGGACTCCAATCAGGATGTGCGCCTTTTAGCATTGCTGCAACTCCAGCTGCATGAGGAGCAGCCATGGATGTGCCTGATTTAAGCTCGTAATCAGTGGTTAATTCAAGGTTTGGATGAATTGTTGCCGAACGGAGATTTGGTGGTACTGCTGCAAGAATAAGTACCCCTGGAGCCATAATATCTGGCTTTGCGATTCCCGCGTAGCTTCTTGAGGGCCCTCGTGATGAGAATCCAACAAGAAATGGGGTTGGCCTTTCTCCATCCACATATGTTTCTTGGAACGTGATGGTTGCCGTGGGAGAAACACTGCTTTTAACGTAATTGATGACTTTTTTCCCTTCCTTTTTGTCAATCACAACTCCCGGGTGGGAAAAAGAAGAAAACCTGAACACTGCTGGATCCTCAGAGATAATAATGCCTGCTTTAAATCTTGTGACTTGTGAAAATTGACTATCGAAACCAAAACCATCTTCATCTGCATTATAATCACAAATGATGATAGTGCTTTCGCGATCAGGAACTTGCGATAACAATTCATCTGACTTGCAAGGGGCTAGAGTCTTGTTGTAAATTACCGGAGAATCTCTGACAAGGGCTCTTGCAGGAAACAAGCTCCATCCCCTAATTTTTAAGCCATTGCCCAAAGTCAAAGTTCCTGCAAATGTCCGGTCGGTGTACCCTGCTGCCACGCACAAGATCCATGGAGATCCATTACCTAAAGTTCCCCAACTTGGACCTCGATTTCCAGCTGAAGCTGAAACTAGAACTCCCTTCATCATAGCTCCAAAAGAAGCAATTGATATAGCATCTTCGTACAAGGGAATGAAACGGAACCCAAAAGAAATGGATATCATGTCAACACCGTCTGCAACAGCTTGGTCCATAGCAGCAATTAAATCTGATGTAAAACTTCCTTCACTAAAGCTAAACTTGTACATAGCTAGCCTAGCTCGAGGTGCAGCCCCTCTTGCTGTTCCTGGTGCATATCCAAAATGGGAAACACCTTTGGCAAAGTTCCCAGCTGCAATGGAAGCGCAATGTGTGCCATGACCATTAGTATCCCTGGCAGAATTCATGGAAATGTTCACAGTGGGATCACTAGCTAAAATTCCCTTGTTGAAGTAATTAGCCCCAATGAGTTTCCTGTTGCACATTGAAGTGTTAAACTGGGTGCCTGGCTTGCAAATTCCTTTCCACCTTTTGGGGATTTCAGGAATACCATCATCTCGAAAACTTGCAGATTCGGGCCAGATTCCACCGTCAAGAACACCAATGATCACATCTTGGCCTAAACCAGAAGCTGGCCATAGCCCAGTTGAAGGATTGAGCTTGAGGAATTCGGATGTGTAGGTAGTGTGAGGTTCCACAGTTCTGTCTTTGTAAGCTGAAATGAAACCTGGTGACTTCTTCAAAGCTTTCAGTTCCTCTTGGGACAAAACAGCACTGAAGCCATGAAACACATTGTCATAGGAATAAACAAGTTTTGGAGCAGAATGGAATCTGTCCACAGATGAAGGAACAACAGCTTTGATGGAATCAATAGTGGAAGAATGCCAATGATGGTGATCAGCAAAGACAGTCGGCATAAAGGACTTGTCAAGATGGACAATGTAAGTGGATCTTTGTGCTATAGCTAAAAAAAGATGAGCAGAAAGAGCACATGAAAACATGAGTAGATATGGAGAACAAATCCACAGTATTCTAGATTCCATGTTCACTCACTATACACTACTCAAATATTCAATTTCCTTTATATGCTAATGTAGTAAAGTTTGATGAATGACTCAAAATCAATCACGTAGTAGTAGTTTGTTGAAAAGTAAATGAGACTTTAAAGACTTCACCAGTCCCGTTGCAGAGTAGGGACTGCTACAAGTGGGACATTTAAATAAGCGATAGTGAGATATATCATTATAATGTAAGATATTTTGGTAAACATAGAGATATTTTGGTAAACATAGTGTTAAAAAGAAAAAAAATACCTTTAAGAGGAAGGTCAACGTCAATGTGGAATACAATTTGTGGAATTTATTTTTCCTATTTCTACTAGGTGATTTTTCTCATTTTTAAGAAACTTGTTAACCTTAGAAAAATATTTTTCAATTATTTTGACAAATTGAACATGAAAAAATTGAAAAAAAATTCCTTCCTACTCAACACATCCCACAATCTTACACTGAAGATAGAGGGAATTCTCAAGTGAAGTTTTGTTAATAATGAGAATACAGGGAAAGATCTTTTTGTTCTTTTTTGCCTCAAGATTAAATATATATGATTTTCTAAACTTTGGTAAATTTGTGCTAGGATATGTTACAAATCATTTTACTTTTAAAAATGGGAGATACTTTTTTTTCTTCTTGATGACCGTCTCTGTTGTGACTTGAACTTGAAACCTCAGACCTCATGGTTCTTTAACCCACTTCATTGATTACTAGGCCACGCCCTTAGGTGCTAAAAATGGGGGATACGACTAATAGAAATTCGAATAACTCTACTTAATTACAATCAATATAATTGTGACAAATTAATTGGGATACAACCATATCTCGAATATTTCTAATTTTCTTACATCTGACATAGGCATCAAATGCAACCACTTCAAATGGTCTGGCACATTATTATTTGGATAACTCAATTCCTTCCTAATCTGAAAAAAAAGAAGTTAATATCAAAATTATATTAATAAATGTATATGGAATTAATGAAATAAAACGTTTTATAATAATTTAGAACCCCTTCAACTCCTAGGAAGTACACGCATGCACTTGCATTGTCTTTCAACCAACTAATAGATCTTCTATTTTGTTCATCTTACAACCATCTTGCTGGTCTCTTTATTTTGTTGCGTATTGGGGAAAATTATCATGTACACGTGGCCGTCTAGCACAAGCCACAAAGGAATACTTGGCATCAGAGTGAAACCGGGGGAAGTGTACGCGTGGCCCTCTCGAACAAAGGAATACTTGGGATCAGAGTGAAACCGGGGAAAGAGTTAGAATAGTGTTACGAGTCTAATGTGTGTATTCATTTAGATTCTCAATTAGTTTGACAAATGTTAGTTTCATTTCATAGTCGCTTTTCAATTTCAGTTAAAGTCGTTGGGGGGTTAGGAATAGTGCACGTGACAGGCACATGGTTGACAGTTGAGCTGTAACAGAATTTCCCGCCCAAATTTTATCTTCCTTTTCCATTGCTATATCTAGTCAGCTAGGGGATTGTAATTGGCATTCGATAGTAGAATCAATAATAGCATTCTTCTCTCTTCTTCCTTACTCTGAGTTTATTCTCTGAATTAGGGTATTTGTTCAGGAGCAATTCTTCCAATTTGCCCCTTAGAATACTCAATTTTCTTCCTTCTTTTCCTACAAGTAACATTGGTATCAGAGCAGTCGTTCCTCTGGCCTGTGAAACTGGAAAATGGGACAACATAATACTAGAATCCAAGAGCTCCGGCGAGATGTTGATGGAATTCGAGGGTCAGTGGGGGGAATTATGGGTACTGTTGAGGGGATACGCAGAGCAGTTGATGAAAAACTTGCTCAATCTATGGAGGAATTTAGGAGGCTGTTGATGACTAACATGGCGAATCAAGGACAGGAAGTTGATCCTGAGGCTCCAAATGCGAGGGTCAGAGGAGAAGGGTACCAGTTGCCCACGAGAACACACCAGCTGGAGTTCCCTAAATTTGATGGTACAACTTTGAAGGATTGGGTGTATCAATGTGAACAATTCTTTGGAAGGTTCTAAGGTGAAGTTAGATTCCTGTAGGTTGGAAGGGAAGGCTCTCCAGTGGCATCAAGTCTTCATGAAGACAAGACTAACGAGAGATTGGCCTAGTTGGGGAGAATATGTCAGAAACCTCTATGCCAGGTTTGGTACTGAGCTGTTTGATGAACCTATGGGGGATCTGAAGGACCTTAATCAGGTAAATTCTGTCCAAGATTATGTTGACATCTTTGATGAATTACTTACTAGGGTCGAGTTGAATGAAGAATATGTAGTGAGTTGTTTTCTGAGAGGTTTAAAACCTGAAATTGGATTGCCAGTGAAAATGTTTGCACCTAGGTCCTTGCAAAGGACTATTGCCTTGTCCGAAATCCAAGAACAAACTCTAATTGTCCAAAACCAGCCATCCAAATCCACTCCCATATTACCAAATCCCAGGAACTATCAAAGACACACCCAGAATCCAACTTTTTCTCAACCTACATCATCATTTCAATCACACACCAAACCAACTAGTTCTTATCCCACTTCTAAACCACCCCAAAGAAATCCCAAATACCTAAGCCCTGCTGAGATGGATGAGAGGAGGGCTAAGGGGCTCTGTTTCAACTGTGATGAGAAGTATGGGCCTGGCCATGTGTGCAAGAAGAAGAGGCAATTGTTTTATATTGAGGTAGATGACCCTGAGGAGGGGGTACCTATTGAAGAAGATTTGTTCTTTGATCCTGCAGGATTCTTGGCTATGAATGGCCAGCAGTTTGAAACTGATGAGGAAGGGGCCATTTTGCCCCATGTTTCTGTTCATGCTTTGAATGGGATACATGATTTCAGGACCATGAGGATCACCAGTTCTGTCAATGGTAAAGCTGTTCAGATTTTGATAGATACTGGGAGTACACACAATTTTTTTGGACCTCAATGCTGCTAAGAGGTTGGGGTATTGTTTGACTTCCATAGCACCCTTTGGAGTTTCCATTACTGATGGAAATATAAATGCACTGCAACTACATATGTAAGGGCTTCACATGGAAAATGCAAGGAGTAGGATTCAGTACAGGCATGTTGATTTTGCCTATTGGTGGATGTAGTATGGTATTGGGAATCCAATGGTTGATCACTCTTGGTGATATCCTTTGGAATTTCAGGAGCTTGAAAATGGAGTTTTGGGTAAAACGGCAGAAGATCTCATTGAGGGGCATCCAGACTCCTGCAGTAAAAGTTGTCCCTCAAGCTCAAATGGAGAAGTTGCTTGCTAAGCCTACTGAATTGTGTATGATGTCCCTAGGAGTGTTTTGTGAAGAATCCCGAGAAGGCATG
This sequence comes from Jaltomata sinuosa, assembly GCA_003996215.1. Classification (NCBI taxonomy): domain Eukaryota; kingdom Viridiplantae; phylum Streptophyta; class Magnoliopsida; order Solanales; family Solanaceae; genus Jaltomata; species Jaltomata sinuosa. The sequence continues at coordinate 846,438 of QJPP01000117.1, read as the reverse complement.
GGTGGTAGTCTATTGAGAATGGAAGGGGCTACAACTGAATGTGAGGTTGAGGAGAGTAGGGGAATGCAAGACTTCATTGACTTGAACTTGAGACCTCAGACCTCATGGTTCTTTAATTCACTTCATTGACCACTGGGCCACACCTTTGGGTGCTAAAAATGGGGATACTACTAATAGAAATTCAAATAACTCTACTAAATTACAATCAATATAGCGACAAATTGATTGGGATACAACCATATCTCAAATATTTAATTTTTACCTCTAACATTGGCATAAAATGCAACCACTTCAAATGGTCTGGCACATTATTATTTGGATAACTCAATTCCTTCCTAATCTGGAAAAAAAAGTTAATATCAAAATTATATTAATAAATGTATATGGAATTAATGAAATAAAACGTTTAATAAAAATTTAGAACCCCTTCGACTCCTAGGAAGTACATGCATGCACTTACATTGTCTTTCAACCAACTAATAGATCTTCTATTTTGTTCATCTTTCAACCATCTTGCTGGTCTCTTTTGTTTTGTTGAGTATTGGGGAAAATTATCATGTACACGTTGCCGTCTAGCACAAGCCACAACTTGGCATCAGAATGAAACCGGGGAAAGAGTTAGAATACTGACATCGGGAAGAACGGGGGGGGGGGGAGGGGATTAGACAACACATGACACAACTCCAGCTTAATGAGGACATGACCGTAGATAGGAAGGTATTGAGGTCGAGGATTAGGTTAGAAAGTTAGCAGGTAGCCGAGTGTTACTTTGTTTATTTTTCTTCTATGCATATTACTATTGTTGCTTCATTTGATTTGTATCGTGTCGTTTTGCAGTCATATTTTCTTGGTCTCATGTTTCAAATTCTTTTCTTTTCTGTCGAGTCGAGGGTCTGCCGAAAACAACCTCTCTACACCACAAAGGTAGGGGTAAGGACTGCATTGATCCTACCCTCCCCAGACCCCACTTGTGGGATTGTGAGATTACACTGGGTATGTTGTTATTGTTGTTGAGTTCTTAAGGATAAAAACAGGCGAATGTTGGGCATTTAAAGGCTTAAAGTTACTTAGCGCATACATAGTTTATTCCAATGTCTATCGAACAATACAAACTTTTTCATTCAGCATACATAATCTGGTCCTAAATCCTAATCATCTGCACCCCAGACGTCAACTGTGGAAGTTAACACTATTGGACTTCTTACTGAATGGTTTCCATTCTTTTCAATCCAAGTGATAGACCCAACTCCACCTCCATTGTCGGCACCTCTATAGCGAAATGTCAAAGTATAGCTTTGCTTCTCATTTTTCTCCTTGAACACCAAGGTTTGTGGTGACACTGAAACTGTGGAATTTCTGGGAGTCTCTATTTTTACTCTATAAGTTGCTCCACCTTTACCAACATTTGTAAGAGTCCTCCTGAATTTCTGCTCCAACCAGGGGTAGTTTCCCTCCTGGCTGAATGAATGAAAGGCAATGAATGATGGGTAATTGAGATCAACTGATGGATTTGAGCAGTTGTGGTAATTGGCTGATGATCTTGCAAATGTTTTGAATTGCTCTTCTGTGAAATTCAAAGAGCATATAAGATTTATGTAATCTTGTGGAGTAGCATCATACACTAGGCCGGGATCAAGTGCCCTGTTCGGATCTACATGCCCTGATCCGATGCCAAGGGGCCAGGCCACCATGTTATCATCCTCTCTAATAGGCTTCTGAGTACTATCCAAATGGTTTGCAGTAGTCATCATGGCAGAGCGAATAGCTGAAGGACTCCATTCAGGATGTGCGCCCTTTAGCATTGCTGCGATTCCAGCTGCATGTGGAGCAGCCATGGATGTGCCTGATTTAAGCTCGTAATCAGTGGCTAAGTCTATGTTTGTCTGAATTGTTTCTGAACGGAGATTAGGGGGAAATGCTGCAAGAATCAGTACCCCTGGTGCCATAATATCTGGCTTTGCAATTCCCAAGTAGCTTCTGGAGGGCCCTCGTGCTGAGTTTCCTGCAAGAACTGGAGCTGGCCTTCCATCCACATACGTTTCTTGGAACGTGATGGTGGCCGTTGGAGAAACACTGCTTTTAACGTAATCAATGACTTGTTTCCCTTCCTTTTTGTCAATCACAACTCCCGGGTAGGGAAAAGAAGTAGATCTGAGCACTCCTGGATCCTCAGAAATAAAGATGCCTGCTTTAAGTCTTGCTCGATTGACGTAAAAAATTTGTAGAGTGAAACCCAAACCATCTTCATCTGGATTATAATCACAGATGATGATGGTGCGCTCGGGGTCAGGAACTTGTGATAATGATTCTTCTGAGTCGCAAGCGGCTAGAGTCTTGTTGTAAATCACCATTGAATCCCTGACAAAGGCTCTTGCAGGAAACAAGCTCCATCCCCTAATTTTTAACCCATTGCCCAAAGTTAAAGTTCCTGCAAAAGTCCGGTCGGTGTAGCCTGATGCCACGCACAAGATCCATGGTGATCCATTGCTTAAACTTCCCACACTTGGACCTCGATTTCCAGCTGAAGCTGAAACTAGAACTCCCTTCATCATAGCTCCAAAAGAAGCAATTGATATAGCATCTTCATACAAGGGAATGAAACGGTACCCAAAAGAAATGGATATCATGTCAACACCGTCCGCAACAGCTTGGTCCATAGCAGCAATTAAATCTGATGTAAAAGTTCCTTCGTTGAAGCTAAATTTATACACAGCTAGCCTAGCTCGTGGAGCAACTCCCCTTGCTGTTCCTGCTGCATATCCAAAATGGGAAACACCTTTCGCAAAGTTCCCAGCAGCAATGGAAGCGCAATGTGTGCCGTGACTATCAGTATCCCTGGCAGAATTCATGGAAATGTTCACAGTGGGATCATTAGCCAAAATACCCTTATTGAAGTAATTGGCCCCGATGAGTTTTCTGTTGCACATTGAATTATTAAACTGAGTGCCTGGCCTGCAAATTCCTTTCCACCTTTTGGGGATTTCTGGCATACCATCATCTCGAAAACTCGCAGATTCAGGCCAAATGCCAGTATCAAGAACACCAATGATCACATCTTGGCCTAAACCAGAAGCTGGCCATAGACCAGATGAAGGATTGAGCTTGAGGAAATCAGATGTGTAGGTAGTGTGAGGTTCCACAGTTCTGTCTTTGTAAGCTGAAATGAAACCTGGTGACTTCTTCAAAGCCTTCAGTTCCTCTTGGGACAAAACAGCACTGAAGCCATGAAACACATTGTCATAGGAATAAACAAGTTTTGGAGCAGAATGGAATCTGTCCACAGATGAAGGAACAACAGCTTTGATGGAATCAATAGTGGAAGAATGCCAATGATGGTGATCAGCAAAGACAGTAGGCATAAAGGACTTGTCAAGATGGACAATGTAAGTGGATCTTTGTGCTATAACTAAAAAGAGATGAGCAGAAAGAGCCCATGAAAACAAGAATAGATATGGAGAATAAATCCACATTATTCTAGATCCCATGTTCACTCACTACACACTACTCAAATATTCAATTGACTTTGTCTGCTAAATCATAGAAAGATGAGATCCTTGTAACAATTAATACTGTTAGGTGGAGAAGATTGGGGTGATACAAATGCAGTAAGGATAGGGGATTTGTGTACAAGTTTGATAAATGACTCAAAATTACCGGAGCAGTTGTGCAGTGGAGGTGATAATCAACCGAGTGGATAAGGTTTGAGGGAATAGTGAGACGATTACATATCTCAGGTTTGAGTCTTTGAGAATGGACAATCTCTTGGCAGGTGGCGCTTTATCTCCCAAATCTGGATAATCGTGCCCATAGAATTTTGAAAAGTGATCAAATGTCTAAGCAAACTAGCTACTCGTCCCATATTAGTTGATCAGTTTAATTTTCTTTTTATACGCATGTTAAGAAATCATAAATAAGAAATAATTTTACTAATTCACCTCTTAAGAAACTTTTTTGAAACATTACAAATAAGTGTGAACACTTTCATTTGTGCTATCCATCCCAACATACATGTTGAAAAGTCTTAGATTTTTCTTGAGTAAATGAGACTTTAAAGACTTCACCAGTCCAGTTGCAGAGTAGGGACTGTTACCAGTGGCCAGCTAATTGAGGACATTAAAATAAGTAGATAGTGATTGGTCCCACCCTTCCCAACCCAAGTGGATGTATTCAGTTGTCTCCCCATCAATTGTCTTGTGAGTACATATCATTTATAATGTAAGATATTTTGGTAAACATAGGGTGTCAAAAGAGAAAAAATTAAGATACTCGACTAGGAATTATAGCTCATGACTAGGGGTGTGGATCGGTCGATTCGATTCGATTTTATATATTAGCAGTTTGATTTATTGGTTTTTGATTTGTAAACATGCAAAACCGATAATCAAATCAATAAGATATCCATTATCATTTTTCGGTTAATCATTTTTGGTTCTAAACGGTTCGGTTTTCGGTTTAACCGATAAGAAAATTGATCCTATAATTTGTTTTGATTTCTCTTATTTTCATGTGTTCATATATACACTACCTTCATGCATAAAAATCTATACAAATTGCAAGCATAAGCAAATTCAAATACGTTATTACTATAACAAATTTGTTTTCTTTCTTGTTAAGTAGCAAACTTGGATACAGTAACAACGGTAGCGATCTCTCAAAAAGAAAAATAAGGTCAATTCATAATTTACACTGATAGGTAGAACTATACCAAGTAAACAACTTTAGAAAAAAACAACAACACTAAAGCAACAACTACAAAATTCAAAAACTAATAATAGGGTATATATTTAAAATCTAAAGCTATTGTAAAACTTAGAACAAGAAGAGCAATATAAAGAAGAAGACAAGAACAATATTATAACAGAAGACGAACAATAACTTTCTTTCTTTTCAAGTGTATCAAACATCATGCTTAGAACCTCTATTTATAGTATTACATTTGAGCATAATAAGGTGCAATAAACATGGCATTAATCTTTGAGGAGGTGGGGAAGACAATGGAGTTATGGATGATCAATGAGGAGGGGGAGGTTACTACTCATCAAGGAGAAGTTATGGTGTGGAGGTTACTATTCATCAATGGAATTATAGTGTGGACATCCACCATACAAGATGACAACATTGTGTGGTAACACAATTGTTTACAATACTCCCCTTGGATGTCCATTGATAGATAATGTGCCTAATTAAAACCTTACTAGGAAAAAACCCAGTGGAAAAAAATCCTAGTGAAGGAAAAAGAGTGCACATATCATGTAATACGCATTGTGTGTTGCCTCGTTAAAAACCTTGCCAGTAAAACCCATTGGGATAAAACCTAAGCCAAGGAAAAAAGAGTGCAGCGCGTATTTTCTTCCCCTGATGCAAACATCATTTAATAGCTTAGAGACGAGGCATCCCAATCTTGATTACCAGCTTCTAAAATATTGATGTTGGTAATGCCTTAGTGAACAAATCCGCCAAATTATCAATCGAACGAATTTGTTGAACATCTATTTCACCTTTTTTCTCAAGATCATAAGTGAAAAAGAATTTTGGCGAAATATTTTTTGTTCTGTCTCTTTTAATGTATCCTCTCTTCAACTGAGCTATACATGCAGCATTATCTTCATACAATATAGTTGGAATATCCTTTTTCAAAGGAAAACCACACAATTCCTGAATATGTTGAGTCTCGATCTCAACCAAATACACTCCCGACTTGCTTCATGGATGGATATTATTTCTGCGGGATTTGAAGAAGTGGCAGCTAATGTTTGCTTCATTGAACACCAAGATATAGTTGTGCCTCCATATGTAAATAAATAGCCCGTCTGAGATCGAGCTTTGTGTGGATCAGACAGATATCCAGCATCTGCATAACCAATCATTTCTGACTTGCATTCATTTGTATAAAATAATCCCATGTCAATGGTTCACCGAAGATATCTGAATATATGCTTCACACCATTCCAGTGTCTTCTTGTTGGGGAGGAGCTGAATCTTGCCAATAAACTTACTGCAAAACAGATATCTGGTCGGGTATTATTGGCAAGATACATTAGTGCGCCAATGGCACTAAGATATGGAGTTTCATCACCAAGAAACTCTTCATCATTTTCTTGAGGTCGAAATGGATCTTTATTTATATCAAGCGATCTCACAACCATCGGGGTACTCAATGGATGTAATTTATCCATGTAAAATTACTTCAAAACCTTTTTGGTGTATGTTGATTGATGGACAAATATTTTATTTGTCAAATGCTCAATCTGTAGGCCAAGAAATAATTTTGTCTTACCTAGATCTTTCATCTCAAATTCTTTCTTTAAACACTCAACAACTTTTGAAAGCTCTGTAGTAGTGCCAATGATGTTCAAGTCATCAACATACACATCTAATATAGCAAATTCAGATCCAGACCTTCTTACAAAAATACAAGGGCAAATAGGGTCATTTTTGTACCCTTTATTTAACAAATATTCGCTAAGACGATTGTACCACATCCGCCCTGATTGTTTCAATCCGTATAAGAATTTCTGAAGCTTTATTGAACAAGTTTCTTGCGAATTTTTATATGCTTCAAGCATTTTGAAGGCTTCAGGGATTTTCATAAAATCGTTGTCCAATGAGCCATACAAATAGGTTGTGACAACATTCATTAGGCGCATTTCAAGCTTTTCATGCACTGCCAAATTTATTATATATCTGAAGGTAATTGCATCTACCACAGGAGAATATGTCTCCACATAATCAATGCCAGGCCTTTGCGAAAAACCTTGTGCCACAAGTCGTGCTTTATATCTTACGACTTCACCTTTTTCATTTCGTTTTTGCACAAAAATCCATTTGTATCCCACTGGCTTGACACCTTCAGGTGTTCGGACTATTGGTCCAAATACTTCACATTTTTCAAGTGAAGCCAATTCTACTTGAATTGCATCCTTTCATTTTGGTCAATCATTTCTCTGTCTACACTCATCGACAGATTTTGGTTCAAAATACTCATTTTGTTGCATTATTTTGAGAGTAACATTATAAGCAAAAATATTATCATCACAATATTATTTTGGTTCCAACTTTTTCTCGTCGAGACATAACTTATTGGAATTTCTTCATTCTTATTATTTTCAGGTATTTGAACCTTGGTGGTCTTATCATTTGTTATGTCTCGAGGCTCTTTTTGAACAATTGCCACCATATCATGATCATTTTGATCATATATTTCTTTTCTTTTTCGAGAATATTTATTCTTAGAACCAATTGGCCTACCACGTTTCAGACGTGGCCTAGATTCATTTGCATTGACAATTTGCCATGCCGGGACATCAATTCGAACTGGAGCATTTGCAGCTGGAATATAAGATTTAGTAACCCTTGGAAGGTTAGTAAATGCATCTGGCAGTTGATTTGCAATATTTTGCAAATAAATCATCTTTTGAACCTCTTGCTCACATTGATTTTGATTTGTTCGAGGATCTAAATGAGATAGGGATAATGAATTTCAATCTATCTCTTTCTCCAACTTCTTATGTTCTCCCCCTAATGTTGGATATACTGATTCATCAAAATGACAATCAGCAAATCTTACCATAAATAAATCTCCAGTCATAGGTTCCAAATATTTTATAATGAAAGGAGATTCATACCCAACATATACTCTCAACCTTCTTTGGAGACCCATCTTTGTGCGTTATGGTGGAGCAATTGGAACATATACCGCACAACCAAAAATTTTAATATGGGAAATATTTGGCTCTTGAACAAAAGCCAATTGCAATGGGGAGAATTCATGATAACTGGTTGGCCTTATGCGCACAAGTGCTGCTGCATGCAAAATAGCATGTCCCCATATCGAAACAGGCAACTTTGTCCTCATTAGCAATGGTCTAGCTATCAATTGTAGGCGTTTAATCAATGATTCTGCTAGACCATTTTGAGTATGGGCATGAGCAACCGGATGCTCAATTGTTATCCCAGTGGACATGCAATAATCATTAAAAGCCTGAGATGTAAATTCACCAGCATTATCAAGACGAATTGTCTTATTGCATAATCTGGAAATTGTGCTTTTAACCTTATTATTTGAGCCAACAATCTCGCAAAAGCCATATTACGAGTTGATAACAAGCACACATGTGACCATCTTGTAGATGCATCTATCAAAATCATATAATACTTAAATGGTCCACATGGAGGGTGAATTGGTCCACAAATATCACCATGTATACGTTCCAGAAAAGTAGGGGATTCAATCCCAACCTTAGCTGTTGATGGTTTAATAACCAACTTTCCTTGAGAACAAGCAACACAAGAGAATTCCTTTGATTGAAGAATTTTCTGATTCTTCAAAGTGTGCCCATGTGAATTCTTAATAATTCTGCACATCATATTAAAATCGGGATGGCCCAATCGGTCATGCCAAATGATAAATTTATTATAATCAGTAAACCTTTTGTTTACTATGGCATGTGACTCAACCATACCAATACTTGTATGGTACAACCCCGAAGAAAGTGTGGATAATTTTTCATGCACAAACTTTTTCCCCAGTTTTATTGTAGTAATATATAAAGGTATTCAACCTTTCCTTCATTGGCAGTCTCAACATGATAGCCATTTTGGCGAACAACCTTGAAACTTAACAAGTTTCTTTGAGACTAACTACAATATAGTGCATTGTTAATAGTCAATATTGTTCCTCCAGGTAGTAATAAGGTCGCTCTTCCATAGCCCTCAATTAACTTTGTATTACCAGATATTGTATTAACATAGGCCTTTTTCATAATCAAATCAGAGAAATATTTCTTTTCTCTTAATATAATGTGGGTAGTAGCATTAATATCCAAAAGACACATATCTCCATTACTCATCTTGGATCCAATTGAAGATTGGGGAAATTTTATTTATCTTCATAAAAATAAAAATACATCATAAGAAATGCGAAATAACATTGCTTGAAAATTTAAGTACTTTTTTTTTCTGAAAAATAAAGCAACATAAGGAAAAACTTTAAAAAAAAAAACTAAAAACACATAAAGAAAGCAACAACATAATTATTTTCTCAATAAAATGATCAAACTTTAAATTTGATCTCCAAAGAAGTCTTCAACTTTCAAATGAGTAAACTCATCAAGGCCATCAAAATCATCATTTTTCAGGACCAAATTTACCTCGGCATTATCACCATATTTTTGTGAAGGCCCTGCCTCAATATCATTTTTGAAAGTCAAATGTTACTCCATGCGGGCATTAGAAGAGGCACCACCTTTATTTCCCTTTCTTTTGAAAGAATTTTGATAAAGCCTAGCAAAATGCTCAGGCGCCCGACATTCACTTTTCCAGTGACCTTTCATGCCACAACGATGACAGTTGCCTCTTGAAGGATTACTTTGAGAACCCATATGGTCCTCCCTTTTATGGTTGCCACCACGACGATGATTATTATATCGCCCCTTGCCATTATCACGCCCACGCACATTATTATGACCCCAATTTTTATTTTGTCTTCTTTCAGACTGGCCATGTGCTTCTATCACATTTGCTTCCAGTAATGGAGCTGTTCCAGTGGGACGGGCTTCATGATTTCTCATCAAAAGGGCATTATGTTGCTCAGCCACAAGAAGGCATGAGATCAATTCAGAATATTTTTGAAAGCCATTTTCACGGTAATATTGCTGTAATATCACATTTGAGGCATGAAAAGTAGTAAGTGCCTTTTCCAACATATCCTCATCTTTTACAGTTTTCTCACATAATTTCAATTTGTAAGTTATCTTGAATACAGCAGAATTGTATTCAGTTACGGTTTTAAAATCTTGAAATCGTAAGTGCAACCACTCGTAACGAGCTCTTGGCAATATCGTAGCCTTTAGGTGGTCATACCTTCCCTTTAAATCAGTCCACAATTCAAGTGGATCTTTCACTGTCAGGTATTCAACCTTCAATCCTTCATCCAGATGATGACGAAGGAAAATCATGGCCTTGGCTTTGTCCTGACTCGACGCTGCATTACCCTCAGTAATGGTGGCACCAAGACCTTTTGCGTCAAGGTGAATTTCAGCATCGAGCATCCATGACATGTAATTTTTTTCGGAAATATCAAGTGCCACAAACTCAAGCTTTGATAAATTTGACATGGTAAAAACTATAATAGAAAATAATAAAATTAGATAAAAATAATGATATAATTCCAAAACAATAAATTTATTTTCATAAAATAATAATTATTTTTTTTTCACAAAAAAACAGTATGTTCTTTTTTTTTCTTACAAACAGTAACCTTTTTAAAGAAACTAGTTCCAAATTATTTACTAAAATTTGTGTAACAACATAATGTACTTCTAGAAAGGAAAAAGAAATTCACATGGAAAGATCAAAATAAAATTAACTTACTGCCGCCACATTTTTCAGTTTTCACAACTTTTATATCAAGATCAAAGATTATACCTGACGAATTGGAAACTTGAAAAAGAGTAGGCTCGTAAATAACGTATTGTAAAACTTAGAACAAGAAGAGCAATATAAAGAAGAATACAAGAACAATATTATAAGAGAAGAGGAACAATAACTTTCTTTCTTTCAAGTGTATCAAACATCATGCTTAGAACCTCTATTTATAATATTACATTTGAGGAACATAATAAGGTGCAATAAACATGACATTAATCTTTAAGGAGGTGGGGAAGACAATGGAATTATGGATGATCAACGAGGAAGGGGAGGTTACTACTCATCAAGGAGAAGTTATGGGGTGGAGGTTACTATTCATCAATGGAATAATAGTATGGACATCCACAATACAAGATGACAACATTGTGTGGTAACACAATTGTTTACAACAAAAGCCGCAATTATATAATTATGGATAAAAATATAATTTTAATATAATCTTATTGGGTTATCAGTTTAACCATTAACTAAAACTTTAAAACCAAAACCGAACTGATAGCTGATGTGAGGCCAAAAATACATATATTTAATCATTATTTGCCTTATATTTAGTCTTTTCATTATCGTTTTTGAGCATTGATTTTATAATTATTCTTATGTTGGGTATTTTTATTTGTAGAATTAAAGTGGTGCGAAAAGGAAGAAAATTGAAAAAGAAACAAATTAAAAATGAGAAATCATATAAGGAAATCAAGCAGCTTAATGGATTAGATGTAATATTATATTCATATTCATACATATGCACAATGCACATTGGACACGTGTCAAAGGATGAACAAAAGTGTGCAGAACTGGAAAATAAATTGAAGTCGGTGCACCTCGGTTGTCCGTGTTCAATTGGGTTCTGATTTCTCCCAATTCATTTTGGATTAAGTTATTTTATTTGAGGATTTTTTTCTACACCTATAAATATCTCATAAAAATAATTTATACACAACTTTTGACCTAAGAATAGCTAGGAGTCGCCATGAAAGCCGAAAAATATTGGTTTCATCTTTTCTTCTCCTTTATTAATTTATTTTACGTTTTTCTTTGGATGATTTGTTGTAATTGCTCCATGTCTATGTGGAGTTAAACTTCTCGTTCTAGGATTGTGGTAGCTAATTACATGATTGTTTAGTAGACAATTGATTTGATTATTTGTTCATAATATTAGTTGTTCTTATATTCTTGTGCTTACTATTTTAATGCTTCGCAGCCATTAAAATAAATCTATAACCTCTTTGTGAACTCGAGAGAAGAATCATTGAGATAGAACGAAGAATATAGGGAGCAAGACCTCTCTTTTGTAACGTAAAGGGTAGGTTACCGACTAGGATAGAGATATACCTAGAACGCCTTGCTTGGTTCATACGGGAAGAAATATAAATGCTTTTAAAATAAGATGTCACATCCCCGCTCAACGATGTAGTTGTGATGCTATTTTGAATAGGCACCTAGAGGCTCGAGAGACCATAGTTGTAATATCAACCCTGGAATCAACAACTAGATAAACAAACAAGTCGATGAAATTGCTTATTAAATATGATTGTTAGCAGATCCATAGTCCTAGATCGATTTTATCACATTGATTACGTGAGACCAGGCCCTGTACGTGACGGGCAACCCAGACCAATGAAGGCCCAAGAAGACCCATTAGCATTCATTAAAGGAAAAACTACATAATTAATCAAACATCCTTACCATAACTACATAATATCCCACTACTTTAAAATAATTACACATATCTCACTAGATTTTAATTTCATAACAAAAGGTGTATCTCAGCACATCCCTATTAATTTGCCCCATATCACTCCTTCCCCCAAATCTCTCTATCTCTCTATCTTATGTTCAACAGTAATTTTTCTCTCTATATCAAATATTCTACCAAATCAAAGTTCCCCAAATCACAGTCTAAATTTCTCTCACACTCCAACACGATCTTCCACCAATTTTGAATCAATCCAAAACTTCCATCACAAACTGATTTTACATATACTACTTATATTATGTATCTGGGTGTGTTTAGTTCTAAGTTCTCTTCTTATTCAATCCAACACTCCAACTTTCACACGATTTTTCTTTATTTTTTCAAAAATATTTACAACTTCTCGTTGAAAGTTGAAAACATCCTTTTGTTCTCTAATTGATGATGTAGCTTTCTTTTTTGATAGTTGTTCAAATATTTACACTTGAAAACCTCTTTTTGTTCTTTAATTGATGATGTAGCTTTCTTCTTTGACAGTTGTTCCTGGATTTTGTACACACGCTAACATAGATGTCAATGGATGGTTTTTGATTCGGGTTCAAAACTAATCCCAAGTGAACTTTTGGTTTGAGGTGGTGGTGGATGATTCGTCCGCCACCATGTCAATGACGGTAGTTATTGAACGGTGGTGTTCGATGTGCATCTATGCACGAATTTGAGATACGGACACATGTATCTTTTGATGAATATTACTTGTTAATACCGGATATATGTACGGGATACATTAAATTAGTGATGGATACATATAAACATATACATGAAATCACCTATTGGATACATATAAACAGAGTAATAGAAATCACGGGATACATCAAAAGAGTATTGGATACATGTACAGGATACATCAAAAATCACGGGACATATGTACGGGATACATCAATTTAGTACTGGATACATTAAAAATCACGGGATACATGTACGGAATACATCAAATTAGTACTGAATACATATAAACATATACATGAAATCACCTATTGGATACATATAAACAGAGTAATAATAATTATTTTATTATTTTAAAGAGTAATAAAAATAAAATTAATCAAATTACATAATCAAAATATATATTAAGTTAATCCCTTGATTTCCACCTTATATTAAGAGATTTATTACTGAAAATATCTCTAGTTACCGAAATTAGTGATTTCCTCCTAATTAATTGCAAATCAGTTACTTCCTTTTAAAGCGCCCCAATTAGTTAGACATGTATCTAGGATACATGTTTTTTTACTGTAGATACACGCCTAATCTTGTGAAAGTTCCGGGTAAAATGTAATTTTTAAAAATACTGATTTAAAATGTAATTAGGCATCAAACTAGTGTGTTTTATGTTGTTTACTGATACTAGCATGGATAGCATGGTTGACACGAGCATGGATGGTATAGATGACACGTACGATGTTCATGCAAATGAAAGCATACAATGTGTGGGTGGTCCATTAAAGTGAGGTGGAAGGAGGAATTCAAGAATTCTCAAAAGAAGGCAACCAAACAAGGTCCTTACTTCATTAAGGGCAAAACTGTAATAGCTAGTGTCTTCCTATTCCCTAGTATAAGTAGTAGCTTTCCTTCATTTTGGAAGACTAGTTTTTATATTGAAGATTGATACTCTAAAACTTGTAGTTGCTAGTGTAAGGCTTAGTGTAATTCCCTTAAGGAATTAGTGAGTGATTAGGGTGACTCTCTTGATTGTTAGTTTAACTTCTTTACTTGATTAATCGAAGGTCTCCCACTTGTGGATTTCATTTAGGTTTTCTTGATTAGTTGAGTTGAATTAGTATCTAGTTGTTGGAATCAATTGGGAGGTGAGGGTTTTAGCCCTTCTTGCCCATAATTTCAATTCCTAGTTATTAATTTTCATATCTTTTCCTTTATTTCTTCTTGTTTGTTGTATTTCCATTATCATTTGGTATCAGAGCTCGATTTAGATTTGTTTCCACAAATCTAAGTCTTGGGAATTTGATATCTTCAAAATCCAAATAAAAAAAATCAAAATATTTTCATTTTAATTTGTTGTTTTTGACACTAGATCTTGATTCCCTAGTATTTTTTGAGTCTAGATTTCAAATTTTGTGCGATTTGGAGTTGTAGAAGTGAAGTTGCCATTAAAGGGTTTTGAGCTTTTGAAGCTTTACAAACTTTGAAAGTGGGTCTATTGATTGAGAAGGAATTGGAGCTTAAAAACCATTGGGGTTTGTTCCTTACGTTAAGGGGAAGCTAATCCTAAAATTTGAGCCAATTCCGAGCTCATTTGAAGGTGTTGGTGTTTAGTGTGTGTTCTTGGTGTTCTAGGTATTTTTGATATTCATCAAGAACATCTTGAAGAAGAAGAAGCCAAAAGGTACGTTTGATCCAACTTTTCCAAGTCAAAGTGGTCAAAGATGTTTGTTGGGTCCACAAGTGAAATTTAAAAAAAAAAAAAAAAATTCCACGTGGACTGCCACGTCAGCCGCCACGTCAGCGCGTGACTACAGTTTCAGAGGGCTCATTTCTGCAGGTTTTTACACTTAGTTTTTTGAGGGGTCTCAAATTTTGGGACCCCAAAATTTTTCTAAGTGTTGGGACTTTTAAGACCCCAAATTTTTTCTAAGTGTTGGAACTTCAAACTTCTTCTTCTACACTCATTTTTCTTCGATTTCTCAACTATTTAACATCTAATTAACATCTTTAATTACTTGTTAACTAGTTTTAAAATATCAAATCATCTCTTTGATTCTCCAAATTAAGCAACAACAAGTAGTTTCTCCTACTTTTGCTACTTAATTCTTGAGTCCAAATTCTTTCGTGCTTCTTCCTCCTTCTTTTCTTGTTTTGTTTCGTTGATTAATTTCTTGATTCAAGTCCGTTTAGAGTCTTTCAAGTCGTCCTTCTTTCAAGAGTCACAAGAATCTACTCCTCCACAAAGGATAGGTGACCTTGAGTTGATTGAGTGGAGCTAGTTCACTACCAATTTTGAGACGACGCCATAGAAGATGAGTTGAGAGTTTACATACGAGTGATGTGAGGCTTTTTTTCTACTAATATTGTTTGTTGAGTTTTTGTAGGTACAATGTCTAATCATTTTCCTTATAACCATGGAGGAAGGAGCTTGGTGAACAACATGGGGACGAATTTCAATGTGTCAAGGAGGGTGACCAATATGAATGAAAGGGTGGTTGAAACAAATGGGAGGTTTGGAGGTATAGAGGAAAGGGTAAAAAGGATGGATAGTATGAATGAAAGGAGGTTCCTTATGACAAGTCAAAGTGAAGAAACAAGAAGGACCTCGGGTCAAGAATTCAACCTATACTACCCCCAACCAAATTGGAACCAAACCTACCCTCAAACTACATTCCGAATGAACCACAAGCTATGATAGGCAAGTCACCCCACATCCAAATACACAACCATATCATCCACCACAAAGGAGTCCTTTTGTGGAAAACCAAGATAGAAGCCAAGCACCTCCACAAAATATATCACATGCATCCTTGCATGTACCTTATGTTCCAACCCAACAACACTACCCACAAGTACCCTACCAAGATATCTATTATCAAAACCCTCTTTATGATGAAATGTGTGAAGAGGTTAGCCCGAATGAATGGTGGGAAAGACCCGAAGGCTTTGGTATGAACCAAGGCATCATGAGATGTCAAGGAAAATGGGATAGTGGAGATAGGTATAGGAATGAAGGAGGAAGGTGTGAAGATCGAAGTGATCGATATGGTGGTCAAGGTGTTCCAAATCATGGAATGGGTGACAACATGGCGAGTCTTTCAATGTTCCAAGATGGTAGTCAAGCTATTCAAGCTAACTACAACACAAAAGGGGAAGACCAAGCCTATGGAGGTAATCATGATATACCTCAATCTTCTTCTCCTTCTATCATTCGATGTTATAAGTGTCAAGGTGAAGGACATATTGCTAGAAATTGTCCACAAAAGAGGTCAAATGTTATCTTGTGTGATGAACCTTGTGCTAAAAATGTGATAGAGTATGAGGTTGGGAATGGTTGTGATGAACCTAAGGTTAGGCATGATGAAGCAACCTCAAATGTTGTTGATGAGAAATTGGAGAAGGATTTGAACTCTTCTTGTGATCTAAAGAGAATCATGGGGGATCTTTCTAAAGAGGAACTTGATCAAAGTGTGAACCTATTTCATGCAAGGTTCAAGATGATGGATTGGGTATGTTCCTTGGTCATTGATGGTAGGAGTAGTACTAATGTGGTGAGTTGCACTATGGTTGATAGAATGAAGCTTCCTACACAAAGACACCCCAAGCCATACACACTTCAATGTCTCATTGAGAATTATGAAGTAGAGGTAACCAAACAAGTGGTCGTGAATTTTAGCATTGGCAAGTATCGAGATGAGGTGTTATGTGATGTTTTGCCCATTCAATCTTGTCATATGTTGTTTGGTAGACCTTGGCTAGCCGGTAGGGATGTTCGATATCAAGTGGAGTCCAATAAATACTCATTTGTATTTGGAGGACGAAGGCACATTCTTGTACCTTTAACACCCTATCAAGTGAGTGAGGACTACAAGATAATGAGGGAGCTTCAGAAAGTACTTAAGAGAGAGGAACTTGAAAAGGAGAAGAAAGAATTGGCTCAAGAAGAAAAGTTGTATGAGATTGATGAGCCAAGAAGTGACTTAAAAGAGGTGCATCAGGAGCACTTAATTTTGGGACTTGCCAATACCAATCCCCTGTTACCTACTAACCATGGTGCTAACATTTTGTCTAGTACCATCCCTTCTCTTTTGCAGGTTCATGGACAAATATTTCTAAAGGAGGATCCGAACAAAGTCCCTCATGAACAAAGGGTTGAAGGCCTAATAATAGAGCTACCTAGAAAGTCAACTCTTAAGAAGAAACACAAAGACCAAGTCTATGGGTCCAAAGTGATGCATTGGAGGGAAAGCTTTAGGAAACCAAGTGTGGTGTACAAGAATGCAGACTCAAAAGCCCGTCTTCCAGGTATGTACCCTTCCCCTCTTATTCCAAGCAATCCTTGGAGTCATGATGACACTTTTCCTATGGTAGGTAGGTTTTGAAAATTGTATGACCTCATACCCTACCATGAGAGTGATGATATAGCTCCAATGTATTCATGGTTGGTTTTGGATATGCTTAAGTTATGTGTGTTTCATGTTTTGAATGCCAACCATAGTTATTGTTTGGAAAAGAATCCATGGCGCATTCGTGACGCCCGATTTATGTATTCTACTCCTTGTCACACTTATGTGGTTAGACAAGTTGAGGTGTTAGGATGGATTCTTAAAAGCATGACTCCATTTGTTTATCCATTCTTTGTGGGAGTTTGTTTGAGGAATAATAATGAAGTGTACTTGAAATGCTTAATCTCGTCCTCTTATGTTCCAAATTGTGAATGCCATCTTGTTAACATTCTTTTCTTAAAGTGTGTCTTTGCAATTGAGAACCCTCTAGTGGATGCTAAGTTGCTTATTTATTTTTGGGAGAGTCCATGGATATTGAAAGCTCCTTGTCACCTTCATAGGGTTGGACAAGTTGAAGTTTCAAATGGAACTTTTGGAAGCATGTTTGGTTCTATGATAGGAGGGACCCCAACTCCTTGGGAGTATTATTTGGCATGGAGTGATTTGACTCCTACTAAATCCCTCGACTATTCTAGTAGCATGGCTTTGTTGGTGCACTTTCTTCCTTTGGAAAGTTGTCTTATAGAGAGGATTGTTTTGTGCTTAAAATGTCTCTTCTTATCTATCAGTGTCCTTATCTTTTGGCATGCCCTAGATGAGAATAGTGAGCTTAACACCTTTCTCTACTACCTTTTTGCTTATGATGATACCCGTAGTGGTGTGAGATTTATTTTGTATGGAGGTAAAGATATGTGGGTCTTTTACTTTTTTGACCCGAATGAACCCTTATGGGTGATTGCACCACTTTTGGTGTGGCCTACTTGTGAGATAATGAAACAATTGTGTCTTATGGCTCCAAAGTTAGATATGATACTTGATGCCACAAAGAACTTTGTGTTTGCCTTGTCTCTTGATGTTTATCATAACCAAAACCTTTGCACCTTGTATGATGAGTTGCTTTTATTGGAAGAAAAGGATATTTGGTTATATCTCAAATTTGTGCCTCCTTGGCATAGTGATATTGTTGCTAACCCTTGTACTAACCCTCATGCTTTGAGGATGTTTTGGTTGTTGTCCTTCTCATGTGTCTTTAAGGTTTGGATTCAAGGACGAATCATTTTCAAGAAGGGGAGGATGATACTAGCATGGATAGCATGGTTGACACGAGCATGGATGGTATAGATGACACGTACGATGTTCATGCAAATGAAAGCATACAATGTGTGGGTGGTCCATTAAAGTGAGGTGGAAGGAGGAATTCAAGAATTCCCAAAAGAAGGCAACCAAACAAGGTCCTTACTTCATTAAGGGCAAAACTGTAATAGCTAGTGTCTTCCTATTCCCTAGTATAAGTAGTAGCTTTCCTTCATTTTGGAAGACTAGTTTTTATATTGAAGATTGATACTCTAAAACTTGTAGTTGCTAGTGTAAGGCTTAGTGTAATTCCCTTAAGGAATTAGTGAGTGATTAGGGTGACTCTCTTGATTGTTAGTTTAACTTCTTTACTTAATTAATCGAAGGTCTCCCACTTGTGGATTTCATTTAGGTTTCCTTGATTAGTTGAGTTGAATTAGTATCTAGTTGTTGGAATCAATTGGGAGGTGAGAGTTTTAGCCCCTTGTTGCCCATAATTTCAATTCCTAGTTATTAATTCTCATATCTTTTCCTTCGTTTCTTCTTGTTTGTTGTATTTCCGTTATCATTTACACTTCATTAAAAGCACATTCAATAAATAAAGTTTTGCGGGAAAAAAGACCCATTTGGAAACATCATTTATAACATATATAAAAATTAACCAAGTGTTGGAATAAAACGTTTAAACAACATCTACATAGGTCTACAAAGCCTCTAACATAAGAATGAAATACCAATGCCAGGACATGACCCCGATAATACCATAACTGAAAATATGTATACATTAAAAATATGTATAACCTTCAGTTGTTCACCATTCAAAGAAACAATATTGGAGGAAAGCTGCAAATTTATAGGTATGTAAGTTTTTTCCTTTTGCCTTCTTCCCCTTTTCATGTTTTATATTAGAATTGCATATACGCTTAAAAACAAAAAATTTACCATTCTTTTATTAGTTTAGCTAGAGAATCAACCTCTTAAGGCGGACGAATCACTTAGAAAAAGTAAATGAAAGGAATAATTAATATAAGAACTGAAAAAGAAAGAGACACCTCTTTCCATTGAGAAATGACTGATTCATGAGAAATTTAAAAAGGCTAAAGATGAAAATTTATGTACCTCCCCCTAATGCAAGGGATATTACTATTCCTGGTTATGAAAACTAGAGAAACTTTCATTACATTATGTGTTTTTGAAATATAAAAAAGAGAAGAGAAATCATTTGTCGTTCAACAAAGAGTTATTTAAATAGGCTAATTGTTCGTCAATTTTAACTTGTACTTGTCCACTTGGAAGTTTGTGGTGGTCCTTACACAATGAAGTTTTAATATGACTCATACCATATGTACTACTTGTATGGGACACACCCCAAGTTGTCATACTTTTCCTACAAATATTTCGCGACATTACTTTCTAGTAACAAGAGAACTCATATTCAACCACTTTTTTTAAAAGGGGTATATCAATGACAATCACTCTAACTAATGAAAATTATACAAGAAAATCATTTTTCTTTATAGTTTGTAACAGAAAAGCCACATTATTCTTGCAATTTCACACACAAAATTACTCACAAAGCCTTTACCCCACTGTAATCCTGAGTACATGTACAACTTGACACATCAAAGTAGTGGGGGCCCCTGTATTGCATTGACAGTGAAGAATCAGAACTTGAGGTGCCAAGGATGGGAGACTTTTCAAATGATATTTTGGGGATGGCCAAAATAATTGAACAGTCGATGAGAATTTTGAGCTACTAGTACTACTAAATAAATCTCTGACATGAAATAAATGGTGCTTATCTTCAAAATGCTAAATATCTACTACTGCATTGATCTATAAAATTCGTATAGAAGTAATGGTATGATCATAATTCAAAATCCACAATGGATTTGCCTAAGTATCTTGTTTTCTTCTTTCTCTTTGCTCCTCTTCTCTGTTTAGCAGAGAGAACAACATACATTGTCCATTTGGACAAGTCTTTAATGCCTAAGATTTTTCCTAGTCACCATCATTGGCATTCTTCTACAATTGAATCCATCAAGATTGTAACTCCTGCTTCACTTAATAGCCACCATCCTGTTCCAAAGCTTCTCTATTCTTATGACAATGTATTTCATGGATTCAGTGCTGTTTTGTCTAAAGATGAACTAGAAGCTTTGAAAAAGTCTCCAGGATTTGTTTCAGCTTATAAAGACGTACCCCTTGAACTCCACACTACACATACCCCTGATTTTCTTAAGCTCAATCCTTCCACTGGTCTTTGGCCAGCTTCTAATTTTGGCCAAGATGTTATCATTGGTGTCGTTGACACGGGAATATGGCCTGAATCGCCTAGCTTTAGGGATGATGGTATGCCCGAAATCCCAAAAAGATGGAAAGGAATTTGTCGAACAGGCACTGATTTCAACTCTTCATTGTGCAACAGAAAAATCATTGGGGTTAATTATTTCTACAAGGGAGCTGTAGCTGCAAGTCCTCACGAGAATCTTACCGTGATTTCAGCCAGGGATTCTTGGGGTCATGGTACACATATAGCCTCAATTGCTGCAGGAAATTATGCCCAAGGCGTTTCCTACTTCGGATATGCCAAGGGAACTGCAAGAGGTGTTGCTCCCCGTGCTAGGTTGGCTATTTACAAAGTATCATGGCGTGAACTTGGATCAACGACTAGTTCAGATATAATTGCTGGTATGGATCAGGCAGTTGCAGATGGTGTTGACATAATATCCATGTCTAGTGGATCCGCTCATGTTCCGCTTTATAGAGACGATATAGCTATTGGGGCTTTTGGTGCTATGATGAAGGGCATTTTCGTTACTGGTTCAGCAGGTAATCGCGGTCCAGAATTTGGAACTCTAGTGAATGGAGCCCCGTGGATCACGACTGTTGCATCAGGTACCACAGACCGGACCTTTGCAGGGACACTGACTCTCGGCAATGGGCAAAGGATTAGGGGTTGGAGTTTGTTCCCCTTGAGAGTAATTGTCAAGGATTCATCTGTGATGTATAACAAGACCCTCTCTTCTTGCAATTCAACTGATCAGTTGTCAACCCAAGTCGACTTTCCCTTCAATGAAGTCATCGTTTGTGATGATCCCAAGGATTTCTTCTCTGATAATGGAAATGAATTTTCCTTTCAAATGAACAGTGTAACGGATGCTGGATTTCGGGCAGCTATCTTCATTTCTTCTGATCCAAGAGCACTCACCTCCAAATCATTTCACAGCCCTGGGGTTGTGATCGGCCCAAAGGAAGGTAAGCAAGTGAAAGATTACATCAGGAAAACCGAGCACCCGACTGTGAGTATGAGTTTTCAAGAGACATACAAAGATGTAACACCTGCACCGAAACTAGCCAGGTCATCCGGTAGAGGACCTTCTCGAAGCTATCTCGGAACAGCAAAGCCGGATTTAATGGCACCAGGGGTGTCAATTTTAGGTGCCTGGCCACCTGAGGTATCTGCCATCCGTGTTGGTCGTAGTATGGATGTAGGAAGTGACTACAACATCGAATCAGGCACATCCATGGCTAGTCCTCATGTATCTGGAATAGCTGCAATGCTAAAATCTGTACACCCTGAGTGGAGTCCATCAGCTATTAAATCAGCAATGATGACCACTGCCAACCCTTTAGATAACACTCAAAACAGAATCAGCGTCGCTGCTACCAACGAACCAAACACACCATTAGACACGGGATCAGGGTTCGTTGATCCTAATCGCGCACTTGATCCAGGACTAATATATGATGCTACTCCACAAGACTATGTCAATCTTTTATGCTCCATGAATTTCACAGAAGCCGAATTCAAAACCATCGCTAGATCATCAACCAATGACCACAACTGCTCAAATCCATCAGATGATCTCAATTACCCATCATTCATTGCCCTATACGAGTTTGACCGTACTGAAGGAAACAAGTATCCGTGGTTGGTGAAGAAATTTAAAAGGACGGTTACGAATGTTGGTCCAGGTGCAGCTAAATATAGAGCAAAAGTGGAAGTGCCAAGGAATGCCAGGATATCAGTACTCCCACAAGTTCTAACCTTTGGGGAAAAATATGAGAAGAAGAGCTACAGTTTGACTATTCGCTATAGAGTTGAAGGTCATGGTTCAATCACTTGGGTTGAAGAGAATGGAAATCACACTGTAAGAAGCCCTATTAGTATCTCTCCAATTATTTTACCCTGGGGAGTTTGAAAATCTTCTACAATTTAAAGCCAATAAAAACTAATAATGTATGTGTATTCACCTTCAGGTGAAGTATTAATTGGGTTTTCAATGAATGATTTGATTTCTAGTTTGAGTTTATCTTCGCACACAAAGAGGGAAAAATAAAAAACTAAATAAACACACTTTTATTTTATTTAATTATATTCTCCGTGTGCACCACAAATTAGCCGGCTAAACTATGATTTTAGCCATGAGATTATCTTGAACTGGAAAAAAAAACAATATCAATTTTGACAAGTTTGGTCGATCGAATTCTAAAGCTCTACACACCGGACATTTCTTCCATACTTATTTTTGCCAAATCCTTCTATTATTAAGTACAATTGTACCATTTCGATGTGTTTCAATTCTTCCGAACAAGAGAGGTTTGATGCTTTTGAATCCATTGTATTAATTTCACTTCCTACTCATGGTATGCTCAGTGATAAAGGAGGTAGGGGTGCAGAGACAGCCAGGAGGTTTGCCTTGAAGCAACCACTCTTACAAAAGTGTGTAATAGCTCATTGATCGAGCGCTCTTAAATGTTAACCAAAAGAAGCATATAATACTGGACAACTTCAGTTAGGTACTTGTGTTAGGTCCTCCATAAGTCCCATAGAAGCCTACAGTCTTGTTCACATTTAATTTTTTTTAAAAAAAATGACATGGTAATCGGGCCAACTTCCGCACACCTCAACTATTCCATCAAGTACCAGCTACCTCCCATCATCACAACTATCATGCTAGGATGATTTGAAATTATGAATGGACAAAATCCATTAGGTTTAGTTTGAAGGGATGAGGAGAAGGAAATGGGGGCTTAAGGAGAAAGATGATAGGAACCACTAGCTAGGAGAAGCAGAAAGTTTTGCTTTTTATGTATAGTCACTGTCTTGTGGAAATAAAAAGATCAAGTGGATCACACATTTATTATATTTGTTTTGGATCACAAATATGGATATGAGATTGAATTCATGGCCATATTTTATACTCTTGCTTATCTTCTACAGTCAATACTTCGTCCTATATGTTTCAACATTACATATACTTTAAATCAGAAAATAAATTTTATTAAAAAGAAAAAAAGTAGATGCCCACTATGTCGGTTCAGTATTTAGTAGGCGTTTGGCCATGTTTCATTGTAAAAATAGAAAAAAAGTAAGTTTTATTTTTCAAGTGAAAAATAATATTTGAAAATTGAAGTTGTGTATGGTCATGAAATGAATTAGAGTAGTTTTTGAATTTTTGTGAGTAATTTGGAGTGAAAGCAGTTTTTTGTTGTTTTTGAAATTTCTGAAACTTCTTAAAAAAGTGAAAACAAAATTTTCTAAAAATTTTATGACCAAACATATCTTCCAAAATAAAACTTCGAAAAAAGGTTAAAAAAAAATTCATGACCAAACAGCTCCTTGGAATCATAGAAACTGACATCAGGAGAAGAAAAAATATATATATTAACGTTGAAGACTAAACTTCAATCTAGTAAAAAAATCAAATATTTTAAAAATTTTAAAAATTGGCAACTTGAAAAATGTTAAATATACTATTTCTGTAATTAAAGAGAAATAGATAAGGGGGGGAACTTCCTCTCTCGTTAAATTCCCCCATCTCAAATTATTTGTACTGATTCTTAAAAATAGTTATTTCAAATTATTTATTATTTTATAAGTTTAAGTTAAAATTAATTATTTATTTTTATTGTATCATCAATAGTAATTGTTCTTAAAGACTGCAAACACTTTAATTATGGGAAGATAACATATAAATAGAGTAAATATTTAATAAAGAGAATTATATTTTAAGACATAAATAAGGATAACATAGTTAAAATATCTCCTAATTAATATTTTTTAAGGAACATGCAAAAAAAAAAACGACAGATAATTTTAGACTGGGTAATACTTCCTCTGAATCACTTTACTTTTTGTCCTTACTAAAAATAGATGGTTCAAAATAGTTGTCATTTTAAAAAATCAAGGTATAATTAGTTGTTTATTTTCACTTTTACATAGTCATAAAGAATATGGTAATATATTAACGTAGTGCAAAAAATAAAAATATTTAATTGAGAGAAATAATAAATAAGAATATTTTAGTCAAATTTCTCTCTAATTAATATTTTTCCTAAAGGGCGTCCAAACAAAACATGACCAGTAAAGTGGACCGGAGGGAGTAGCTGATTAGAATGAACTAAGAGCAGAAGTAAATCATTTCATATGTGGATTTCTCCCCAATAATAGTATAATAGAACTATGAATGATAATAAGGAAATGTAGGGCCAAAATGAGGGAAGATTTAGGATTAAGAGAAAGAATTATATACTACTGATATAAAGTTTTTACAGTGATTAATTAGGAGTATTTGTGTCAGAAAATTCTCCATAGTTAGTTATTCTACTTTTTATTTCTTAATATCAAACTAGAGAAGTGCAGAATAAAGAAGCTAACTGTCAACTGCCATTACAGTCCACAACTTCCCACCACCACCCTAATGGCGGCCATCGCCACCGCCACGACCACCTCCTACCTCTCTACCACCTCTTTCAGCCGCCACCAATCTTCAACTTTTCGTTTCTCATCCCTCACTTACTCAAACAATTTTTCAACTTTTTCTCTTAATGTCCGATTTCACCCTCCTCCTCGTACTTCTTTCCCCATATTCTCCACCCTCAGTAATCACCACGAAGGCGGTAACATCAGCGGCGGAGGCGGAAAAGGAGGAGGAGGAGGTGGTGGTGGTGGAGGGAAGGATGACGGGAATGCAGGGGAAAGGAACAAGAAAGAAGCAATGATGGCTTTGGCTGAAGCTGAAAGAACATTGGAAAGCTTGCCTAAGGACTTGGCTGCGGCAATTGAGGCCGGGAAGATACCTCAAGCCGTCGTTCACCGGTTTTTGGAGCTCGAAAAGTCACCGGTGCTCCGGTGGCTGATGAGTTTTGGTGGGTTTAGAGAACGGTTGCTGGCTGATGATCTTTTCTTGACTAAAGTTGCTATAGAGTGTGGCATTGGAATTTTTACTAAGGTTAATTTCTTCATCTTCTGATTCAAGTTTAACTTATATACAGTGACAGTGTAAAAATGGGATTCGGTAACCGTTAGAGTGAGTTAGAGTCCCACATTGGTTGGGGAATGGACATATTGTCTGCTTATATGGACTTGAGCAATCCTTCTTCGTGAGCTAACTTTTGAGGTTGAGTTAAGCCCAGGTACCATATCTTTACATGGTATTAGAGTCAAGTCAAGTGCAATGATGATCGGCTTATATGGACTTGGGCAATCCTTCCTTCATGAGCCAGTAGGATTTTGTACTCTCATATCACCTAAAAGATAACTAGGAGTAATTTCCATAAGAAAGTGGGATCAGTAACCTGGAAACTAAGACAGGTTAGCACTGCGATGGGTTAAATTGTACTCATCGGGTAAAAAGAATTTAGAAATAAGACAGGTTACCACTACGATGGGTTAAATTGCACTCATCAGGTAAAAAGAACTTAGGTTGTCGATGTATACAAGTTAAATTCCTTAGAATTATTTTGTAATTAATCTGACTATGAAATCGCCTAATCAGATAATTCAGTTACACATTACGAGTACTAGATTTATTAATTGTTAGCGGACAATCATTTTGCTGTATGTTTTGCAAATTATCATTGGCATTTCTTAAGAGTTAATGCTGACATTGGAAGTTAACATCTAAATTGCTGTAAGAGTTAATGCTGGACTTGAAATGAATGGGATAGTTATGCTTCAATATCATAATTGTAAGACTCTCTATTCTCCACTGTTTCAGAGTGCTGCAGAGCTGGAAAAGCGTAGGGAGAATTTCTCAAAGGAGCTGGACTTTGTCTGCGCTGATGTGGTACAATTTCTCCCTTAAATGGGGCTGAAGCTTATTTAATACAGTATTGAAGTTGCACCAGTTAGAGCCCTATTCCACATGGTAAAACAATATAGGGGTAAAGAAGATGAAACATTTTGATCCAGTTAGAGCTGCAACATAAGTTTTGTCTCACATTTCGAAAGCAACTATGACTCTATAATGAAGATATTTTGTTGAACATCAAATAGATTGTGTACAGTTCGTTGTGGGAACAATTTTGTCCTCGTTTTTCTTGTCTATCATTGAAAGACATCATTTCTTTTGCTGACACTGCTTTTTGGTGCCGGAGAAGTCAATATTTCTTTGAAAATGCTAAACTTGACTCTCACGTGATGTTTAATTTTGCTCAGATAATGGCCATTGTTGCTGATTTCATGCTGGTATGGCTCCCAGCTCCTACTGTTGTTCTCCGTCCTTCGCTTGCAACTGGTGCTGGGCCTCTTACTAAACTTTTCTACAACTGCCCAGACAACGCGTTTCAGGTTTATGATTAATGAAACTAAAACATTTTTCTTGCATAAAGTTGTCTCTCCCTTTTATGGTGTAAGGGGATGGGCTTTTACACACCCAATACAAGTAACTGATTGAACTTTGTGGTTTATCCTGTTCTCAGGTTGTGATGTCTGGTACTTCCTATTCATTTTTACAGAGACTAGGCGCCATAGTGGTAATTCATTTGATAAGTTTGTAATATGTTTTATCATATTTTACTGCAAGTTGTATGTATTTATGAAGCTTAAAATACTCTTAACTTGTCATGCAGAGAAATGGGGCCAAACTATTTGCAGTTGGTTCAGGTGCATCGTTGGTAAGTCTGTGAAGAGCTTTTCTTCTTAGTGGACAAGAAATATTCTGGAACTCACAAGATGTACTCTAATTTTCAGTCATTATTGAATATGCTGTTATAGTATGCTTTGACTTTTACCTTCGTTTTTTTGGTTTGGTCAACTGTTAGGAATATTTACGAATATTTACACCAAGAACTATTGGAGATCCGATTCCTCTATATACGCTAGCCGAGAAAAGGCCAATATTTAAGTGGACAGGAGCCGGCTCTTTATTGATGCCTTGTCTTTCACCTATAGTTAGGACCATAAGTGAGAATTTTTTGGTTTTTTTTAAATCTTCTGTTCAAGTGTTTGATGTCATTTGACTAATATCTTTATCGTTGTTGAAGCGTTTATTTGATTTTAAGAGGCTTATTCCAGTTTCCTGCTTCATAATTAGGAAAATTGCTACCACCAAGTCCTAATTCATAATCTGGGAAAAGTGTAATTTCAAGTAACACTGTTACAGACTTACAGCAGATATTCTATATCTGTCTCTTTCAAGTCGTACATTAACAATATCATGTGGAATGTCATTGTTTATCTATTCCTTTCCGGTACTGTTTTTGAACATAAATGACAATTCAATATTGTTTTTGGATATTTTATCTCCGCCGAAACTTGTAGGTTTATAAATGCCTCTCTCTCTCTCTCTCTCTCTCCGTCCATCTATTTTTATCTGTATATATGTCTACATATGTGCTCACCTGAGATTGTCCACATAATGTTCTCTTTGGGATTATGTGCATGTGTTCTTGCATTCTTCTGTTTGTAAACTACTCTTTGTACTTCTTCCTTTGTAAATAACTGAGTCTTTAGTGCAGTGGTCTTTTCTTAATTATTCTGTAGCTTGGTTAGTGTGAGCTAGCATGCTGTCCCTTTGATGCATTTAGTTAATTCATTTTTCCCTTTTTCCAGGTTGGTACAGGTGTAACAAACACTTTAATCAACGCACGGAAGGCTATTGATAAATCCTTTGCTGGTGAAGCTGAGAATCTACCAGTTCTATCGAGCAGTGCTGCATATGGTGCTTACATGGCAGTCTCAAGCAACCTTAGGTATTTCACATTTTCAAGAACTAATGTCGTCCAAAATGATGATCAGCTTCTTCCATCTCTTAGTGAAGAAAATTACTTGGAGGAATTTCACACTTTTTACCCCATGTGGTTCAAGATTATACTTTTACAATATGGAACAAGAGCTTCTTCTATGGCTGCCAGTTCTCTGGCCATAACAAACTCCTTTTTTCCAAAATATCCTTGTTTGGTCATTTTACACATGTCCCTTTTTTGGATAGAGCTCCTTGATTCACGGTACACTATATAAGGCGCATAAGCTTGCTGTGTAGTGTTCTCTATAAAGTTAATGTGGCTAATCCTTGTTTAGAAACCTCCTTGAGAAGAAAATGGATCTGGTTACAATGTCAAGCATTAAAATATAGCTTGTGCTATAAGAAGCTAAGCATATACAAAGTGTTCTTAGATTTTACAATTATGACGTTTTATCATCTTACTGTGTCATAAATAGCATTACAGCATATTAAAGGCTGGAATCGTGTCTCCTCTTTATTATGGAGGAGTGGTTGTGAATGATCTAAGTAATTTTTCTCCTTAATTTATTGAAATTCATCCATGACGTTTTAGTTTGATAATGATGTTTTCCCCTTTTCAATTGTGATCTATTCACAATTAGAAAACCACAGAAGGAAATGAATGCATACAGAGTAATCTCTTGAAGCCAAGGAAGTAGCTAGTAACTGCAAAAAAATACTCCCCCTCCCGTGAGCTCTATGTGTCAATAAAATGATGTTTGGAAGTCCCATGCCGTTCATTAATATATTTTATTCCTTTATCAGGTACCAAATCCTTGCTGGAGTTATTGAACAACGAATGTTGGAGCCCTTGCTACACAAGAACAAGCTCATACTCGGTGCACTGTGCTTTGTTTTTCGAACTGGCAATACCTTTTTGGGATCACTGATGTACAAGTTCTTTCCGCTCTAAGGTTTTTCTTTGGAAGTTTCTCTTATCTTCTAATTTTCTAAATCCTTATTCATCTCTTACCAGGTGGGTGGACTTTGCACGTTTGATTGGAATCCAACGATCACGAGAATAAAAAGAAACTTAGATAGTGGTTCCCAGTTTTATGGTCAACCAAGCATCATTTGTACAATTTTTTTTAATTCAATTATAACAGTGGTGAGATTTTTTGTCACACTCTTTATTTTGTTTAATTCAAAAGAAGTAAGGCTTCAAAATCTCTTGATTGTGCAAAGTTTATACTAGTTGATAACTTGTGCTTTGTATTTACCTATATCCGGTAGGAGCCACAATATAATTTACGCTGAATATATTGAGAAAATTTTCCAAATGCACAGAATTCAAGAACCAAATATAAATAGCAAAGTCCTTTCTTATTGTTTAAGCATTTTAACCTTGTATATACATGTATCACACCAAAAGGAGTTCAGGGTACTTGGGAAAGTGTAGCAAGCTGATCCAGCTATAGTTTTGATTAATTTATATTGGTTTAGTTGAGTTATGATGAGAAATAGCTAATTCTATGTTGTTCTAAGTAAAATGGTAGGCAACCTTTCCTTTAATAAGGTTTGGTTGTTCGAAACTACGATGATTCTCTTCAGTCAGTTTTATTATATAAGCTGAAATGAACCTGGGACATGAGAGTTTGAGCTAATCTTTGGACGAAACAGCACTGATCCCATGGAAGTACATTGTCATAAGAATAGAGAAGCTTTGGAGAAGTATGGTGTATTAAGTGAAGTCGGGCTGCAATCTCGTTGGAATAAATGGTGGAGGAATACCAATGATGGTGACTTGCAAATATTTTACGCATAAAGAGATTGTCGAAGTGGTAAGTAGTCATCACATGCTTTTAACTGCTGCTCTAAAGTTTTCTTGTTCAAAAGATAGAAGCTTTAAGATATTGTATGTTCTTTATGCTTACCTATTATTGATGGGGAAAATTAATCATCTAAGTTTTTTCTGTTATGCAGATTATTTATCAGAAAAACTAAGATTTAGTCTATTTATCTAAATTGTTCTTCCTTCCCTGGGATAGAAATAGTTGATAGATGGTGATGCCTGCTGAAGGGGTAGCTATTTCCAAAAGCTGAATGATCTCAGGTAACTTTCCAATTTACTCATCTAAAAATTTCCTTGCACATAGTGTTTGAACAAGGATGACAACAATATAAGAAATCCAAAATAAAACTGGCTTGGCATAGTGTCATATCAAGACGTTTCTTGAAGATAGTTGGAGTTTCTCCATGAGCAAAAGGAAGAATAAATAACAACTCTATCTTCGGGATTTAATGAAGGCACACAACAAGTAGCATTTAAGAACGTTGCTCTTTTATTCTTAAATCGGTGATTTCACCTTGATCAATGCTTCTCAAATATTTTCAAGGAAGTGTTTGTGAGTTGCTTGCCTTCTCAAAGAAAATAACCACTATTTATAAGCTAAGAATATCTTGAAAAATAAGTTCTTTCATTAAAAGAAGGCAATGAATAAGTTCATGAATGTGCCAAAAAACTAAAACGTATAAACTAAATGAAGAATGAAACTTATTCATTGCCATCTTTTAATGAAATTATTCAAGAACCAAAATTCCTGATGAAAGACTTCCCCAGGTTCTATATATCCTATTTTTAAGGAGGATTTGAGAACCAACATTTGATACCTCATTTCGGTTTCGCGATAATCCATTCTTCCATAGCCATTCTCTAGGGTTTATTTACAGCTAGTCAATTTAGAATTCTCAGTTGTACTTATAAATTTTTTGATACACTTATCGATTCTCCCTTGATGTCACCTAGTGGATGTACTAGTCTTTTTTATGATATCTACATAACATACTTCATAGAGTTATGCTAGGACACATTTGTGTGGTCATTTTCTATTCTAGTCCAGACTTCATTTCAATATGTAAACCTGACACACAGTATTACAATTGATGCATCTGGCAGTTCTATTTTTTTTTCTTCAGCTTTTCCAATACATTTCTTGCCTATTAAGAAGCTTGATTATCATAAAAGAATTTGTCTTATTCGTCAGCAGTCAAGTATTGTTTCCAGCAAACCAGTTTATGAAGGAATGCCCCTATCCGTATTCTCGAAACTGCTCTTTTTTATCAAAATCTTCAAAAAGCCAGGTGTTGAAAAGACCTCTTTGGTGGTGGTACTTTTCATTGACTTAAAAACAAACAAATAGTAATGTGTACTTACTAGCCCACAATATGGTATAGGCACAAGTCATGCTCTTATATTTAGCAAAAAAAATTATTTCACCATTAACCTCAAAGTACACATGCTTTAGCGGCAGGTATCTTGCTATTTCAGACAGATTCCTCTTCACAGTTACAAACTTAGAAAATGCAAGAGAGCCTCACTACCAGGTCTCTAACTCTGGAGATATTACAATAGGACTTCTTACTGTATGATGTCCGTTCTCTTCCACCCAGGTGATTGAACCAGATTGGACTTCTTGTTCTGCATCGTCTTGGTAGCGAATGGTCAAACTGTAGCTCAGCTTCTGATTTTTCTTCTTAAAAACCAATGTTTGCGGTGACACAGAAACCGTTGAATTCCTTGGCGCTTTCACTTTCACTCTATACTTAGCTGCACCGCTCCCAACATTTGTCACTGTCCTCCTGAATTTCTGCTCCAACCAAGTGAAGTTCCCTTGTGGGCTAAAGAATGCAATAAATGATGGGTAATTGATATCTGAGGATGGATTTGAGCAGTTGTGGTTAGCTGATGATCTTGCAATTGTTTTGAACTGCTCTTCTGTGAAATTCAAAGAACAAAGAAGATTAACATAATCTTGCGGAGTGGTATCATATATGAGGCCTGGATCAAGAGCCCGGTTAGGATCAACATGCCCAGCTCCCATGTCTAGTGGTGTAGCAGGTTTGTTATCCCCGGAATTTCTTATGGGTTTTTGAGTATTATCCAAAGGGTTAGCAGTGGTCATCATGGCAGAACGAATAGCTGAAGGGCTCCAGTCCGGATGTGCACCTTTAACCATTGCAGCTATTCCAGCAATGTGAGGAGCAGCCATGGATGTGCCTGATTCAAGAATGTAATCAGTTGCCAAATCTATATTGGTACCAATTGTCGTTGCCATAGTATTAGATGGCCAGGCGGCAAGAATTAACACTCCTGGTGCTAATATGTCTGGCTTTGCCACTCTCAAGTAGCTTTTCGAGGGGCCTCTAGCTGAGGATGCAGAAACAACTGGAGCAGGCTTTGAGTCCAAATTCGTCTCCAGGAAACTAATGCTGGCCTTGGGTTCAGAAGTGTTTGAAACATAACTGAGAACCTGTTTCCCTTCCTTGGGGGTTATAACAACTCCAGGATTTGGAAATTCAATGGACCTTAATACTGATGGATCATTGGAAATAAAGATGGCTGCTCCTAGTCTAGCCTCTGCAACAGAGTCCATTTGGGTAGAGACTTCTGTATCTGCGCTCCTCCGACAAATGATGATGCTACGTCCAGCATCAGGTACTTGAGCTAATAATTCAGCTGAATCACAAGCAGACACGGTCTTGTTGTAAATTACAGGCCAATTGTCAATAATAGCTCTTGCTGGAAACAAGCTCCATCCCTTTATCTTTAGACCATTTCCCAGGGTCAGAGTCCCTGAAAACCAACGGTCAGTATGGCCTGACGCCACTGTGAAGATCCATGGTACTCCGTTGTTTAAACTCCCCAAACCAGGACCGCGATTTCCTGCTGAAGCAGAAACCAACACACCCTTGGCCATGGCACCAAAAGCAGCTATTGCAATAGTATCTTCATATAAAGGAATAAAGCGCCAGCCATAAGAAATGCATATCATGTCAACTCCATCTGCAACAGCTTGGTCCATAGCTGCAATCAAATCAGAAGCGACATTCCCTTCATCAAAGCTAAATTTATACACAGCAAGCCTAGCTCGCGGGGCAACCCCTTTTGCTGTTCCCGGAGCATATCCGAAATATGATGCTCCTTTGACAAAATTACCAGCAGCAATAGAGGCAACATGGGTGCCATGACCACCAGTGTCCCTTGCAGAATTCATGGAAATGTTCACATCTGGATTACTAGCCAATAGTCCTTTATTGAAGTAATTGGCCCCAATGAGTTTCTTGTTACACAATGAAGTATTAAACTCCGTGCCTGGCCGACAAATTCCCTTCCATTTTTTGGGTATCTCAGGCATTCCATCATCTCTGAAACTGGAAGATTCCGGCCAGACACCAGAGTCAAGAACACCAATGACCACATTTTGGCCAAAACCAGAAGCTGGCCATAGACCAGAGGAAGGGTTGAGCTTAAGAAACTCAGAGGTGTGCGTCGTGTGAGCTTCAACAGACCTATCTTTATAAGCTGAAATGAAGCCTGTACACTTCTTGAGAGCTTCTAGCTCATCTTTAGACAAAACAGCACTAAAGCCATGAAATACATTG
Organism: Jaltomata sinuosa; assembly: GCA_003996215.1. NCBI lineage: Eukaryota > Viridiplantae > Streptophyta > Magnoliopsida > Solanales > Solanaceae > Jaltomata > Jaltomata sinuosa. The sequence goes on along the minus strand of QJPP01000117.1, from coordinate 812,626 downwards.
TCATAAGAATAGAGAAGCTTTGGAGCAGGATGGTGGCTATTAAGTGAAGCAGGAGTTACAATCTTGATAGAATCAATTGTAGAAGAATGCCAGTGATGGTGACTAGAAAACATCTTAGGCATTAAAGACTTGTCCAAATGGACAATATAAGTAGATCTCTCTGCTATGACTACTAAGCAAAAGACATGAGCAATAAGAAACAGAGATAACAAGAGAAGAGGTAGGAAACTAGCCATTGTCATTGTTACCTATGTAATTGGTGTATTCCTAGTGTAGATGAGGCTCCTTTTTATAATACAGAGGCTCAAAGAAACCATTGGCTCATGGCCAATTTCTTCAAGTAGATAATATAATTTGAGCACATGGCGCACTGGTTCTTTTCAATATAAAATTCTGTCAAAGGAGAAAAATAACTTTGAAGTTTGAGCTGTTGGCCAATGGGGATTTTTTTTAGTATAAATTAGTGCAAATTGCAAATATTTAACAAAAACATTGGCCAACAACTTGGTACCTTTTGTTTTATCAAGGGGACATATTGCATACTTTTATCCTTTCTTCTTTTTTTAATTTGTTATTATTGTTCTCCCTCTTTTTGACAGGCTTTACTTTATTCTAATTTTTCCCTTCTTTGAATAATATGCATGGTTGTAAAGGTTTTTGGCTCTACTATGGTGATGACTTAACAAAGACTTTTGGGAAGACCTCCTGATTAAAAGTAATAATAATAAGACCTTTGTGAAGACCTGAGGTGGATCTGGTCTTATCTTGTAAATATATTTGTCTATGAAGTGTATAACTATAGGAAAGTAACTCTTTTATACTCCTCAAAAATATAACTAGGGTATAGTTTTCTGATTTTCATTCAAATCACAAAACCGGGATGAGTCTAAAAGCTAACGTGATGATTTTGGTTAAACCGGGCATTCCTCAGAGCAAGGAAAGATCTTTCAAATATAGAATCAAGAGAAAGCTCTAAAACTGATGTAAGTAAGATTCGCTACAACTAGAAGTCGATCTGGTACCTTCCTCAGTCAACTACTAGAGTCATCTCCCTTTCTCCTATTAGCTTTAGTCGGTCGAGTAGCTTATTACTAGTTACATTGAGCTAATCCAGCTTGTACTCTCATAAATATATATATATATATATATATATATATATATATATATATATATATATATATATATATATATCCAGTTTATGTTAAAATTCATCCAGCTCTGTCTTTGAAAATAGTAATTCTTCAGGAGTTCTAAATTCTACGAGTGAAACGCCAGAACAATCACTCAAATACAGTAGCTTTTTCTTATTATAAAAGCTGAAAAGTGACTCTCGTGATTTTCATTTTGAGTCTCACATATCGGAATTTGATTCTGAAGCAGCTAAATATTGAATACTTTAAAAAATTTGACTATGTCTTGAATAGCGATCCTCCAAGCTGCTTTCTGTGCACTTGCTCCTATAAAATGGCATAGTTTTTTTGGCTTGCAGCTCATAACAGACTACTTGCAAATAACAAATCTTGCATCAACTATATATACAATTCAGGCCACTGATTATTTGGAAGGAAGTGATTATCATGTTGAACAGTGACAATAAAGCCTACTCAAATATACATGTGCTCTCTTCTAAGTTCTACCTACAGTATATTATAATTTGCTAATCACTCACTCATCATAACAAACAACCCTAACAAGCTTTAAGTTCATTATTGACCAAAATAAGAAGTTAGTAGTTTGTTAGCCTATAAATGACATACTTTTCCATTTCTATGTTATACAAAATAATGTTGGATAAATGTGAAACATAGGGGTGGTATGTGTTACAAGATGAAATCTCATGGAAGTTTAGAAAATTTTTTGATATAAGCAAGTCAAATTAAATGTTTTATACTTAGCGATTTAGCGTTATCTTTCTGTTTCTTAACCAGATTTTAACAAAACGATGAAGTTTTATATTTTAAAACCGATTAACAAATTGGAGTAGAAAATCATTAGGATTTTAGTTTCCAAAACGGGAGTAGAAAATTTCGAAGATTTCAATCTCCCCAAAAGCAGCAAGTAAGATGAATATAGAAAATTAACATAAAAATAAATTTAATTTCGAGCCCACAGAATTTATGGTGTTGTTGTCCAAGATTTTGGATTAATTCCTTCCAAAATAGAACAAAATTACTATTTCGTGATTGATTTGCAGAATTATTGAAAATTTTATGTTTGCTTATTTTTTCAGTAATAAAATTATAAAATTGAAGATACATAAGATATATGCTCCATAGATTCATGTGCTTACGCCTTATCTTATGTTGCGTAAAATGTCTTACCTCACGCTCCCACTTTTTAAAACATTGCTATGGTAACAAATTTAATTTAATTGAGTCACAAGAGAAAAGAGAAGATTTGAAAACATATTTCCTCCCACTTTTTCAGTAGGCACTTTCTTGAATTTCTCTTTTTGATTACTCTATTTAATAAAACAAGTTGTTAATTTTTAATTTTAGGGACAAACACCCTAGATTCGCGTCTATCCATTTCCCTTTAACAATTATGGAAACATTCTCAATAACACTTCTCATTGCACTCTCTAGACACATGGATGTTACATTTTTTTTAATAATCGTGTTGTTCGAGTTAGTTTGTATATTTTGACTAATTTTACGGGATATTTGTCATTTTTCACCAACAATAAGTATTTGGTAACTCTATTCATCAAGGCTAGGATAATGTTACATATTAACAAACATTTCTTTAAATTACATACTTCCTCCGTCCCAATTTATGTAGCACTTTTTGGATTTTGAGATTCAAACAGGTCTTTCTTTTTATCTTAATTTTTTCATATATCTTTTAAATACGTTGAATTGTCAATTATTATGACTTATAGTACTTTTTATGTATTTTTCATATATGCAAAATTTTATTCCAAAATTTAAGGATTTCATACCTAAGTTTACGATCAAATTTAAATTATTTGACTCTCAAAATTGAAACGTAAATTGGGACAGGAGTACTAAAAAAATATTCCTCAAATCATAAAGTTGTGCTTTTACATTCTTTTGATAAAGAGAATTTATAATCACAACCTTCACAAGTGCATCGGGTCCTTTTCTATTTCTGATACTTTTATTTTTATTTTATTTTTGATCATTAGTCACTTCACAAAATTTGAACCATCCACCTGTAATAGGGAAAGGGAGACTAAACTCATCAATTGAGGTTAACCCTTAGGGTGTGTTTGGTACGGAAGAAAATATATTTTTATTTCTCATGTTTAGTTGGACAAAATAATTAAAAAATATTTCTCTAGGAAAATAAATTTTTTAAAATGAGAAAAATGACTTTCTAGATGGAAGTAGGAAAAATAAGTTTTATAAATGACATTTTATGCCCCCAACCCCTACCCCTTGATCATCCCCCCCCCCACCCCCAAGGCCCCACACTCCACCCCTCTCCTACCCTTGTAATATTTTGCTAGAGTACATATAAAGGCTTTTGAAATAATATTTTTTTACTTATTTATTAATTACTAAAAAATAAGTAAAAAAAAAGCAATTTATTTCTCAAGAAAACATTTTTCACGAAAAATCTTCTCCTTCGCATCCAAATTGGCTTGATTATGTGATTGAGCTGTTTGTCTCATATGGACCAGAAAATAGTCTTTGACTTTTTCTTTTCAAGTTTTTCATGGATTGCCCTGTTTAGGGATGGTTAAATTTTTTTCTTCAAATATGATGGTTTTAGAGAATTTTTATTTCACTCGGTATGAGTTCCGTAGGAATTAAGTTACGCGACATAAGTTATGTAGTATTTCTATTACCTAATTCGTTCGACATAATTTTTGAGAATTTTTGCCTCACTCTACATAAATTAGGTAGGAATTAAGTTATCACGTTTTTTACGGCGTAACTTGTGAATTCTGAAACTGAACTTTTATCTTACTCGATATAAATTCGTAGAAACTAAGTTATGTGGGTACGGCATAAGTTGTTATGTCTTTACCGGCATAACTTGTATGATATTATGCTACGAAAATATAAACTTATGTCCCGTAAAAAATTACTCCTTCTGTCCCATTTTACGTGGCACTCTTTCCTTTTTGGTCCGTCCCGAAAAGAATATCACCGTACTATAATTAGAAACAATTTAACTTTAAAATTCATCTTTTACCCTTAATGAAATGATTTACAACCACATAAATATCTAAGGATTGTTTTAGACCACAAATCTCAAAAGTCTTCCTTTTTTTTCAAACACCGTGCCAAGTTAAATGGTGCCACATAAAATGAGACGGAGGGAGTATTTCTTATTTCTGTGTCAAGAATATTTTCGACCACTTTTTTATTATTTAAAATGCTGAAAGACAAATTAAACACAACCCCAAAATAGAAGCATTTGTGTGGATGACCCTTTTCTTTTCCTTGATAAGTAGAGTATAGCAGTAGTAAGAAAAATACTGTAACTGTCAGGGGTTTATATTCACCCCATCAGTTGTTGGCACAATCTCAGACATGAACACAAATTAGAGAATCTTGCAGTGTAGAAAACTTGTGAAATTTGAGTTAGCTCCCTTTTTTGCAAATTGAAGCATGATGTACATTAGCACCTAGTAAGAATTAAATTGAACATAAAAATTGGCAAAATATCAAACAAGATTAATTTTTCAGCAACTGTGCCTATGAATGCTTCCACAGTGATATCGACAATATGGCATTGAATCTCCTTTCAAACTTCCCACCACCTACTTCGTATCCTAACACCCTCACAAAATGGAAGCTCAGATAAGGCCTGAAAAAGCTAGGTAGATGATAGAAGATGCAATATACATGTCTCGGTCAATTAAGCATTCGGAAGCTTGTACTCGAGCATCTCCCTTACGTTTAACCTAATGGATGGCCCCATCGACGAACATACATGTGCACTCTTCCAATAAACTCCTTTGGCACCTGATGGCTTGTTTGTTTCTACTGATTTCTGTCATTCAAAGAAATGCAGAATGAATTTTAAACGGTATGCTTAAACTATTCTCGAACAAAAGAAGTTTATAGAAGCTAAGGATAAAACTTACCACTGCTGCAATGAAGTTTATGATAAGATCTTCTTCCGAGAAATTTGCTTTTCCAAATGGCAAGTGAACAATTCCAGTTTTATCTGCTCGGTATTCTACTTTGCCCTTTTTGAATTCTTCGATAGCCTAGAAGAAGTTCAACAAGTTTACAATCTTTGATACGTTTTCGAGGAGCAGAAAAATGGTCCAATAAGTGAATCATCACTGCCTACTTGCTAATTACTTTGTTTTACATTTTCTCAACTCTGAACGACTTCCAGCTAGGATATATGTATTTTTCCATTTTGCATTTAATATAAAGATCTAGGTATTCTTCCATTATTTTACATAGAGAAAGTTGAACATAAGAAAGTATTCTGAATAACTTAGCAGAAAATACTGACACTTTACCTGAGGTATATTTGTAGTGACAGTACCAGCCTTTGGGTTCGGCATGAGTCCTCTAGGTCCCAGGATCCTACCTAAGCTAGCAACCTGCCGCAAATAGTAGAGAGTGTGTCAACATGAATGCACAAAAGAATGACGCAAAACAAGCTACAGATAGATTCAGGAGTAAATAAAACTAATTTCTAGACAAAAGTAACTTAAAGAGGAGCAATTTTTTAAACCAGCTGTCAGCCAGCCTTAAAATGGAAAGAGGGGGAGGGGAGCCTCGAGATTAATCACACCGCTTAAGCTACGCTTAAAATTGCCATCCCTCCTGCAGCATTAAATTTATCATAGAGCAAGATGGACCATAATTCATTCAAATATACAGCGCAAAAAACGTTCCAGGAAATGGCACATAAAGCATGGAAAACTCGTGCACAATGTGACAACGGAATTTTAAGATTCAACTTTTTCAGAAAAAAGGTGTGCTTAGAAAATATGTCCATGATGACTAGCCAGATTTTGACGTCAAAGAATTTTAAGAGCACCAACCTAGCAAAAGATATGAATATGTGTACATTGAATGACGGAGAAAGACTGTGAAGTGGGTGATAGAAGCTTCTGTGAAAATTTAACAAAATTATGTTTCATTCAACCAAATCATTATCTTAGCTGTAGAGTTTTTTCAGAAGAAAGGGGAGAGAACAGCTAGAGCTTTTCACCAGGCCATGTGAGTTGGTTCATAACAAGCTACGCATTGTTAAGTTATACACTCAGGTTGAGAAGGCCCAAACGCATGCACAAAAACTTTAGGAGCGAGATATGCTGAATTATTTGAGACAAAGACGGTCACTCTTTGCCTATTGCAAACTTCAATATGAGATTCACAAAACCAAGAGACAGAAGTTCATAGGCTGGTCGGCGAAGAGAGTATAAAAATGAAAAAGGAGATCATATTGAACACCGAAGGCAAGTCAGACATTTTTATTAGCAAAGATTATAGAAACACCTTAGCCATCATATCTGGAGTTGCAATCAATTTGTCGAACTCCATAAATCCTCCCTTTATCTGTTCTATCAGATCCTCCCCACCCACTATATCAGCTCCTGCATTTTTCGCTTCATCGAACTTTTCCCCTGTAGAATTTTAGCTGCAACACAATTAGTGTACCGAAATAGTGACTACAGTTCTAAATCTTTACCTTATCAAAATAAAATAGTGACTACAGTTCCAAAGAAAATTTCATGATCAAAACATTCAGAAACTACCACTATGACCACATCCCAAATACAAAAAGAGCCTAGCATAGTGCATTCAGTAGATAGGGTTACTAAAACTAGATAAACAATCACACTGAAAAGGAAGATCCATATGTCTATGATCACGTTTTTTAGAAAAGGAGTAACTCTGGAAGTTCTCCTTTTTCTTTCGGGTGTGTTAAGAAAAGTAGGATGCAAGCTATAAAGTTCACTAGACAATCTGATTAACCAGGCCCTAATTTGAGATGACACCCATATCTGATATTCTAGTTTGCAGACCATTTCCACATTATTACGCCCAGTTACTTGTATCACATGTACAATTTTATTAAATGACATTTTAATTTTATTAATACAAAATAAAATGACAATATTTTCTAGAAGCAATGAAAGGAGTTCTCTAACCACCTTAACAGACCAACTATTAAGGAATCTACTTCCCTTGGTAGATTATATATTTATTTCTTCACTTATCCCACCGCTGCATGAAGAGATACAGTTTCTATATGCAACTCAAAAGGCTTAAATATGACCAGAGAGTAAACATGCAACAACATCATTGAAAGGTTACCCCAGTAATTCATGCATAGTACTTTTTATGAGTTGGACTTCAGTAATATTTAATCAAGAGACATCCCAACTTCTACATTTGGAAGATTGTCTTTGGTAGTTTAGAGAAGAACCACATATGACTTTTCCTACTGCAGTGGTAGAAGGCGATGAATTTCATACACATATTTACAGTGCGGTATATTCCCTAAAAGATGAGAGATGACTGCAGGCAATTAATTATAATTCAGATACCAACTTTTACTTCTAGCTTTTCAAAAAGCATGTCCTTCTTTCAAGGGCATTAACGACCAATTTATTTGGCATACTATCATGATTGATTTACACACAATATATCTTAAGGAGTACCTTGGGTAAGAACAGCCACTTTAACAGTTTGACCTGTTCCCTTGGGCAAATTAACCTGAAATAGAGAAGTCGCCACAATTGGAGATATAAACTTTGAAGTATGTAATGATGATTAATAAAATCTTTGAAAACTTACAGTAGCCCTAAGCTGCTGATCGTTGTATTTTGGGTCAATATTGAGCCGGAAATGAGCTTCAGCTGTTTCAACAAATTTTGAGCTAGCTGTTTGTTTGAGCAGTTCTATAGCCGTTTTCAACTCATACTCTTTCTTGATCTCTCTTAATTTTTGAATCTCCAAGAACCTCTTAGACCGCGTCTAATTATTATGGAAAAAGAAGTAAGTAGTTTATGAGAAAATAGATGGAGCAATGGGTAAATGAGAGAGGGAGAAACAGAGAAATTTTGATGCTTGAGGTAACAGCTACAGGAAAAGCATATCAGAAACGTAGTTTGAAAATCAATAGAAATGATCTTCCGCAACTAGGATCTCAGCGAGTGCAAAATTCTTCACCTGTACAGTAACATCCATTACTGGTCAAAGTAACAAGCACATGCAGAATTATGTGAAATGTTTAACCTCCGGACTGCATATTTCCTCAGATGTCTTATTTGTCCTTGACAAAGATCACATGAGGAAGTTCAAATGGTCTAATTCAATTGCCCTACACAAGGTCTAATATTTGCTGCATCAAAAATTGATTGTTAACCATTCCTGATTGATCTTTGTCATCATGATTCCATTTTCTAATTTTTTTACCACATTTTATTAGTATTACACTAAAAGTAACTTAAGATTCTGAATCCTCACATGTTTGGCAGGAAGAAGATAGTCTACATTAAACAGAAAAATAATAAAAACTTGTCCTCCAATACAAGAAGGAAAGTACAGGTTATGGAAATACTTGCTTCATAACTTGCCAGCAACTGCAAGCATATAAGAAACTAACCTCCTTTGAAATGATACATAGTGTAAGACTGGGAAATAGTGAGGTGACTTGCCAACCACAATATATATACAATCTTCCCTATATTATTTCTTTTCCCAAAAAAAAAAAGACTGGAAAATTGTGACATGACATGCCAACCACAATATAGACACAATCTTCCCTTAATATTATTTCTTTTCCCTTGCTATGAAATTTGTGACGTGACTTGCCAACCACAATATAGACACAATCTTCCCTTAATGTTACTTATTTTCCCTTGCTATGAAAGTGTAATTTACATGTTATTTAGTTCCATTTCATAATCCCGGTAAAATTATAATGCTTTTTGTTACAACCATGAGGTCCCAGCAAGCTCGTGCACCACGATTAATCCACCAACTACCAGCTACTTCCCACTCAGTCCACCAAGGCCTAGAGATGCTACGAATCACCTACTATTATAATGAACTACTGAATTATCTCATCATCGCACCAAACAGACCTTTGGGGGTTTAAATCAGGTGACTAAATTTTACATAAGCAGACAAATTCAGACAAGTTCACCCATAAAAAATGAACCAAGACATTCCAAAACAGGTCATGTTGATAGTAATTCACCACAGAGATCAATAAAAACAGAACTTAAGCAAAACCCGCGTATCATACAAACCAACAAAGACCCATCTTTCATCTAACAACCACAAAATTAATAAGAAATGAAGAGTTTCTACATACTCTATCCTCTTTAGGGGCAAAAAAATTATTTTCATAGTAATATCACAATAAAGAACAACAAATACAGAACTTAAGCAAAATCCATAATATCATACAAAGTACAAACTAACAAAGACCCATCTTTCATCTAACATCCACAAAATTAATAAGAAATGGAGAGTTTCTACATAATCTCTTTTCTTCTTCTTTTATAACTGTGGTATCAGGGCCAGCTTTCGGACACCTCGACTAATCCTCCTTAGGAGGAAAAAAGTCATTTTTTTTACACTAACATCATCACAAGAATCAACAAATACAAAAATTAAGCAAAACCCACATATCACACAAACCAACAAAGACCCATCTTTCATCCAACATCCACAAAATTAATAAGAAATGGAGAGTTTCTACATAATATTTTTTCTTCTTTTTTTATAACCGTGTCCAGCCTTCATACACCTCGACTAATCCTCCTTTGGGGCCAAAAAGGTCGTATTTTTACACTAACATCATCACAAGAATCAACAAATACAAAAATTAAGAAAAACTCACATATCATACAAACCAACAAAGACCCATCTTTCATCTAAAATCCACAAAATTAACAAGAAAAGGAGAGTTTCTACATAATCTTTTTTGTTCTTTTATAACCGTGGTGACCGGGCAAGCTTTCAGACACCTCGACTAATCCTCCTTAGGGGCAAAAAAGTCATTTTTTACACTAAGGGGTCGTTTGGTTGGGAACAAGTTATCCCACGATAATTAATCCCAGGATAGCTTATCCCGGGGTTAGTTCTCCCACCATATATATGGGATAACCATCAATATGGTATAAATGGTGGGATAAATAATCCCGGGACTAACTAATACCTCCAACCAAATACAGGATAAAATAATCCTGTATATTATCCCAGGACTATTATACCTTATACCTCACACCAAACAACCCCTAACATCATCACAAGAATCAAAAAATACAAAATCTAAGCAAACCCCACAAATCACGCAACGAAGAAAACCCATCTTTCACATCTAAAATCCACAAAATCAACAAAAAAAAAAGATGGGTTCTTGAACATACTCTATCTCTCTTCAATGGCAATGCAGCCTTGCCTTTCTTGGGCTTAGATGGTGGAATTGCAACAGCCACAGCCCCTTCTTCACCTTCCTCTTCCACATCCTCTGCAACCTCAGCTTCAGCAGCCATAGCAGCAACAAGAGGTCCATTTTTCCTTTCTTTGTATTGGAAGATTAATGGGTGTAGAGAAAAAGATGTGTGGGGTATGAAAAGGATAGGCTTTGATTTGAAGAGTAGAGAATTTGGGTTGAGTTCTTGTGAGAGAAGGGATGATAGAGTGAGAGTAGAAGGTGTAGCTGTGGAAGCCATTGTTGTAATGAGAAGGGATTGTTGTTGTTGTGGTGATTAATCAAAATTCATTTATATGCCTATCCATTTGGTGTATATATGTTGATAACGAGATAAGAGAGTGTATATTGAGGTATATTATTAGATTTACTATTTTGACCCAAAGAAGTTACAGAATATGTGATTTGACCTGCTAGATTTTGATTTATTCACATATAAGCCCTCTATTGATGCAAATTTCCTTCTTCTTTTTTTTCTTTTTTTTTATGAAAACACATCATTGGAGCCATTTAGGGGTTATTTGATTTGCAAGAGGATACGGAGGCATTAGAGTATCTTAACAATATTAAATTATTCGCAGTAGGTATTTATAGTTAATTAAATAATTAATTTTAAAAATTACTAATTAGAGTATATATGCAATTATAAATTTTATATTTTTGACTTTATATAAACACTTGATATGAATAATTTTTAATAGGATTGAAGAGAATTTAGGTCGATTTGGGTTATGAAATAACAAATGTTCAAAATAAGCTAGAAGTTCAAAAACATGTAATTTGACATGCTATGTTTTGATCTATTGACATATAAATTCTTTATTGATGCAAGTTTTCTGAGAAATGGTGAAAATGCATTTTTAGGGTAAAATATTTATATTTATACTCGTCGTTTTATCATTTTTATAAAAGAAAGGATCGGCATTACTCATTGTTTACATAGCTCTCAAATTCTTCCACTTTCTATTTTGAGAATTGCGTTAGTTTGGTGCTTTCATTCTAATTTATTGTTGATTCAAGAGCTTAGAATCGGAGAAATCATTACTGTATGGAAGAATTTTGGTGGAAGAAACTGAAGATTCATCATTGTTGAGCTTGAAGTTTTAAATTTAAAATTTTAACCTGAAGATTTGTCGTTTGATGCAAAATTGTTAATAACAAAATATTGTTTGTACTTAGGGAAATTCATAAGGTCGCATTTAGAGTTAATTTAAGATGCATCTGTTCAAACTTTTAAACTAAAAATTGAAGAAGAAACACTTGTGCTTGGACAATTTACTAAAAGAGTATACTTACAACTTTATAATAGTACACTTAAACAATATATTGTTATTTCAGTGAAATTATATTCGTCAGCAACAATCAAAATTTCAGTAATTTCTCGTATCAATCAAGGTGTATGTGGATCTTTTCCAAGCTCATCAATTTTTAAATACACGCTCTTAAATCAATTTCTTTAACTTCAAGCCCCGAAGTTATAGTCTTCAATGGTAAAATAATGAAAAATATGTTGAAGAATTCGCTCACGCGTTTGAAAGGACGAGGAAATTCGATTTGTGTATTATTTTTTGCATCAAAAATCAAGGAGTCATTCGCACGTACATCTATTTTGGGTGGTCTTTAATTTTTGCTCCTCAAATCAGTGATCTTTAATTCTATAAACAATTTGATCTCTTATAACGAGGAAAAATACGTTACGAGTGAGAATCGTTGACCTGATATGGTGGAGGAAGGAGGTGAGCGAGCAACTTACATCTCCTCCTACGTGTAGTAAATTAAGTCCCAAAGCACTAGCCTTTATTTATGCCCAAGGATAGTGGCATTGTCAATACTCCATCTCCGTCATTTATTGGGAAGCAAGTTTAGAACTTTTTTGCTCGTGACAAGGAGCTTCTTGATGCATTAATAAGTACTAATATTGAAAATTTGACTTTTTTTACTCCTATTAACATAACAACCAATTACAAGTTGGTGGAAGTAGTACTTGCTCCCTAAATAGATTTTCTGACCTATACGGTAGGGACATCTTTGAAAAAGATGAGGAAGAGGCTATATTAGATTAATGTTGTGCAAATACAGTTAGGGATGCCGATATTTTCCTTTTATAACAATGCAATAACAAAAAGAAGCATGAAAGAAGGAATAGTTGGAATGTTAAGGTGACTAAAAAATTTGTTTCAAGAGCCCTATCAATGAGACTAGCTAAGCAAAATCATATGATAGTGTCAACAACTTCAACAAAATTCAATAAATTCAAGAAGTGATAAACTATCAAGTGATTTTGAACAGATTTGAACAGGAAGATAAATCTCAACTTCGATAAATCACTCCACTTGGGTCATTATTCTATGTTAATTCTTTCATTTGTAGAAGGCGATTTGAGGATGATAACTCAACTTTATTCTTGATTTTTATATTTTTTTCATTACATTATAAGTATTATTATATGTAATATCAATACAAAGTATGTTATAAACTCTGTTTTGATCATAAGGTATCTCATTCTTTCAAGTTTTATTTTTTGCACACTTGTTAATTAGTGAAGGATTGTTATCACATTAGGATTAGTAAGGTAAGGCCTAGCCCCCCTTATATGTACTTCTCCTTGGTGAGGATTTTATTTATTTTTATTATCAATAAAAATAGTTGCTAGGCACACTGCCTAGTGGCGTATTCGCTTAAAAAAACTTTAACTTTTGCTCTTTTACACTTTAAATAACAAAAAAAGATCGACAATACCTTTCACGTCAAAAAAAATAAAAATAAAAATCGAAAAACAAAAGTTAACAATCTCATTCATAATATAACACAACTTATGTCTCACAAGATATAACAAGTTATGTCACTTAATTCCTGTAGAACTTATGCCTCAGTTCATAACCCACAAGTTATGCCTTACCAAGCATAACTTAGTTCCTACAAAAATTATGCCCATGTTCAATTTCAGAACGTTATGTCTTAAGAAGTTCATCACCCACAAGTTATGTCTCGTACGACATAACTTAGTTCCTACAGAACTTATGCTAATAGAGATAAAATTTCAGTTTCAAAACTTACAAAATTACACCTTAAAAGCCATAACTTGTTTTAGGGGTGTACAAAATCGAATCGAAAATCGAATCGAAAATCGAACCAAATCACAAATCGAGTCAAATAAAAAAAAAATCGATTAATGATTTGGTTTGACTTGGTTTGGTATTGGAAAAAAATCGACTATAATTGATTTGGTTTGGTTTTAACTAAAAAAAGTCAAACTAAATCGAACCAACCCGATATGTATATTATTTTTAAAAATATTTATTGTGATGTAATTTATAAATATTTCTTAAACTTTTTCATAGTATTTATCTTTCAACATATTATTTCAAGTTTAAACTTAGAATTTTAAATAGTCCAATAAGTTGTATAACCCATAGGACATAAATATTAGTAACTCTCCCGAATCAATACTATTGCTAATAAAAAATTATTTAATTCAACACTAGGAATGACAATCACGTTAAATATTTATTCTTTAATTTTACATAAATACATAAACTAATTTTATTTGTTTGTTTAATATTTAGTCATGCAATTAATACTTATTAGACTTATTTTAGCATGACTTAATACTTTTAAATTATGATTATTTTTATTATGACTTATTAATATGCAATATTTATTCTATGCGATTTCATTATTTCTTTGGTTGGATATTTTATTGTCATCACTCATTTTTTGTGTTTTATTTTTTTAAAAAGAAATATCTTAGATAGTTGTATCTTGCTATGACTAAAGAAATATTTGAAACACAAGTTAATTATATGTTTGTATAAAGACTTTACCGGAAAAAATCCAAAAAACTTTTTTATTGGTTTGGTTTGGTTTATAAATTTAAAAACCCGACACTAATGATTGGTTTGGTATTCAAAAAAGGGTAACTTACATAAAACACACATTTTTAGGAGCTAATTACTCTTTTTCCCACTACTTTCTCTTTGAATATATGACAATCCCACCGGATACATCCCAAACCACACGGATACATTGGCATCTTTGATGTTATCTCGGATACATAGGGTATCCGTATGTATTACAACATGTATACACATGTATCTGAGGGGTTACAACATGTATCCGCATGTATCTGAGGGGTTACAACATGTATCCGATGGCTGTGATGTATCCACTGGGTGGGATGTATCCGAGGTGAGGTGATGTATCCGAAGGGTTTTTTTGGTTAACATGTGGTATATTAAGTAATTAAAATAAAGTAGTGGGAGAGTTAGTAAATATAGTAAGGAGGTATGTCTCTTTAGGTAATTTATCCTTCAAAAAATTCGATCCAACCTGATCCATGTACACCCCTAACTTGTTCCTACAAAACTTTTTATGAACAAGGCAACATTTCTCTAAACTGAAAGCTTACGAAATTAGGTCATACATAAAGGTATTTTGGCCCACAAATGTTCATTTATTTTTTCTTTTTGATCAGATAATTATAGTCTGGATGATCTACAAATTTTCATTGAATGAACAATAAGATAGGAGTGAAAAATAAAGACCATCTATTTAAGGGACAAAAATTAAAAATCACCCTAAAAAAAGAATAATCTATGCAAAATTTGAAAACCAAGAGCAAAGAATCTGAATAGTTTACTTGAATCTGTTTTTATGCTATTAGCTATCTATTGATTATTCTCCAAACGGGAACAATTAATTCACAAATCTCATTAACTACAGAATTTAGTGAGCGGCGCCAAATCTTTTTATGGATTGCTTCTTTCGCCTCTTTCGCCATTAAAGTGCCTATGGTACCAATTCATATTTGGTTACCCAAAACTCAGGTAGAGATGCCTACGGCATGATCAGTCATCTTGGTAAAAATTGCTTTAAAATTGAAAACCTACGAGTTTTTAAGATTTTCAATAGTCATGTTTCCCAAATTTTCTTTGCTTGTTATTGTTGAAGAAATAAGAGGAACATATGTTAGAGCTAGATCTTAACCGGAATAGGTATACTAAGTAATTTTCTGAAGGGCCATAACAGGAAGAGAATTTCAAAAATAGCCACTTTTACAGAGCCACAGGTCCAAAACTAATCAAAATTCAGCGATTTTTTCATAAGAAAATAAGGTCATATTGCCTTGCCTTGTCATTTGACCTCTTTTCCCGCGTGACTAGGTTGGACGAAAAAAATCACATCTTAAAAGCAGCTTCTTCATCTATTTCTGCTTTTTCAATCTCCAGAACACCGTCCCAAAGACTTTATTTTTCAAAAGTTAAAAGATTATCTTGATAGGGACACTAGAAAGAAAGACATTCATATCGATACACGAGGAGTAATATGTATTTATCTTCTCTGAGAAGTGAACAATTTCTGAATGTAAACAAAAATAATGGAGGACAAAATATTTAGAGTTCGAACCGAGGGAATGTCTTTATGTTACTATAAACAAGGGTAGCATACTATGAATTATGCACACAAAAGAATTATGCACTATTAAGAATAAGAGCCAGTATAGAGAGATTTAATAGTAGCTGAGCGACCATGATTCAGCTTTTAACAGGGCAAAATGAAGAACTAGAAGATTGTAAATTTTTCTTATGGACAGTTCCTGGTCGAATCTACCACAAGTATTACTGATTCTAGTCAGCGGCAACAGAGGTTAATCCCATCACAGACCTCCAGCATTCTCCAACACTCCAAACTGCAATTTACCATCAGAAGAAAGGCATTTATTTAGTGTGTGGTTAATGTTATGACTACAAGCATATGTTATTGGTTGAAGTGGTAGAAAACCTTTGGATGGCTCCTCAATCCAGGGCCCATTCATTACAGTCAGAATGCTGCATGCTTCGCTGTATTCAAGATTTGGCAGCAACTTTGGGGTAAGCAAGAAGCACCTGTAAAGGATTTGACAGAATCAGAAATAGGACTGGATGTTTATGTAGACAAGGTCTAGTTTCATGATTTCATCAACTTCTCCAAATAAACCTACATGGATTCACTTTAATATGAGAAATCAAAACTGCACATGGATACGCTCCCACTAATAGAGTAGTTGAGAGTTCTTGACTTGAAAAAAACTGTCATCCATAAACAAAACTACTTGACATTTCTCACCATAACAACATACCCAATGTAATCCCACAAGTGGGGTTTGAAGAGGGTAAAGTGTATGCTGAACTTACCCCTACCTTGGGAGGTAGAGAGGTTGTTTTCGATAAACCCTCAGCTCAAGGAAAAACATTTCTCACCATAGAAGGTTGAAAATAAATGGATCCCTTGTATTTATATCTGGTTCCTTTCTGCAGAAGCTTGGACATCAGTGGTGTCTATGCACTCTCATAACACTTGCAAAGGTATCTCCCACGAGGGGCTAACCATATATATTACATTTACTAAATGCTGATTACTTTATCAGTTTTCTGCCTAACTCTGTTAGATACACATTGGAAAACCGCTGTTACCAATCAGATACTAGAATCAAACTCACAAAACGGAATTTAATGTCTAGCCATTACACAAAATAAAGAAGAAAATCTGATTGTGGATATTCCAAGTTAGCATGGCATCTGCATGGTGGGTAGCAGGGTACAACTATAAAAACACTGATTTCTCGAAGTATAAATGGAATGTGTCTGATTACTTCGAGCAGAATTTCAAAGTAGATCACAAGAATGGGAATGCAATATACAAAGAGAAATATTAATGAAAAATTCCCTTTCACAAAATCATTACCCTTTGTCAAGATATAAGCTACTAATATCTAAGAACCTCAAATTTGCAGATGATGTTAATAAGTTGTCTTGCATGATTTCTGTGTGTTCTTTTAAAGTTCAGAGATAATGTCACTTTTATTATTTAATAAATATCTCTTTCCGAACAGATTTCCCATAGCTTTTCTTATGGCACGAGATTGTTCTGTTCCGGGACTAGTGAAAAAGAGGGTTAACCCGGTACAACAAAGTAATAGAAGAGAGTTAGTACTCATTAATTGAAATCCTTTCCGAAGTCATACATGTCTTTTGTCATCTGAACCAAGCAGTTCAAAAACAAACCATCTGGAGACCTTCAAGAAAACTTATTGTCCTCTTAATCGTAACGAAACAGATGTATTTACCACGTGAAACTGTTGCAGATTAATGTGTATACAAACTCCATATTCGTCCTACTCCAAAGGTAGTTCTTAAAACCGAGTTTCATGTAGAGGTCAAAACAATCTGCAGATATCTTTCCAGAAATCCCTAAGATGTTGGTTTCCAACGACAGGAAAAAGCATACACACCGAGTTCTTTCTTTTATCACAAGGCCATAAGCAAATATTTTCAGCACATAAGTTGCTGGTTTTTGACATAATAATGGTTAAAAAATCATGAGAAAAGAGAGTTCTCTTACTGAGGTGTATTGGGTTGGCTGGCAGCTCTCACTAATTGCTGAAACATCTTCCTCTCATTGATAGGATCCATTCCTTGAAGCACAAATGTACACAATGATTTCTTGCATCCAGTTCATTAAGAATAACAATATACAGTAAATGTATAACTGACCTTGATTTATTTCATCCACCACTCTAAAGGGGCAATTTGTTAGGTCTTGCAGAGAAACTAGGTAAAGAATAGTTGAAACAGATCGTTCCTGAAAGGATGTGTATTAATAAGTTAATACACCAATCAAACTCACAAATAGAAAAAGTGGTTTTAAGTGACATACTCCTCCAGATTGGTGGTGGGCACTTAGAACTTGGAGTTGTCCTGTCTCCCTGGTAATTAGATGCAAGAACAACAAACTTAAACAAGCCATGGAGAACGAAAAACAAATAAACAAAATAAAAAACCAAATAGAACGTGCATCATTCCAATATACACACACGCCTATGGGAAGGCTTTCCAGAAAATAAGCCCCTTGTAGATGTGGAAGATATGCACAACACACGCAGAAAAAGAACAAAATTCTTCTATACATATTCAATGCATCTTGGGTAGGGTACTGACCCATTAAACAGTTACAAACAGGAAAGTCTTTCACTCTGCTCTTTCTCTTTTCTTTGCTTCATATGTTACAACAGCCTATTCAATGCCAGTGGAAAGCTATGGCCCTGGATGTCTATAGAGTTGCAAGCATTGCTTGTAAATAAGGTAAGGGGACAAATAACTACCAGAGGTGGATATGAGACAGCACAAGCACGGGTTTATGATCTGAAGTAAATAATAGTGTTAATGCAGAGAAGAAAGGGAAGAAAAGTAAATAATGAGGATCAATCACCTTAGTCTTACAAGCTTCATAAATTTTACAGGTAAAATTGTAAGAGCTTACATGTGAAGGAAAAGCTGAGTGTTAGAGATATTGTTACAAAAATTACGGAAAAGAAGTGTTGGAGACTACAACATTAGGAGCACAAGTGTGAGTTGCATTTCTGCTGCATTATAGCAACCTTGCTAAACACAAACTTCAAGAACCCAACTACTTGCTGATCCTATTAAAGCATAATATGTTAGAAATTAGGACACAAGATAAGACATATTTCTGGAAACGGCCCAATTCAGTTAGATATTAATGTCAGGGTGATGAAAGAGGAAGTTGACACCTCGGAAAAAATTAAAAAAAAATGGGCATAGTTTTTGCTTAAGTTACCGGAAAGTCTGTATGTAAGTCCCTTTGTTAAGATACAGGTAATACTTTATAAAAGCTACTAGTGCATATTGTTAGTTTTGAAAACGTTCACGAATGTTGAAAACGTTCACGAATGTCAAAATTCTCTGTAACTTCTAGTTCCCTCTTATAGTTCTGCATGAGAAAATTTTCCCTCTCATAAGTATCTACTGCACTGGAACTCATAAGATGTGTTACAAATCCAAATGCAAGCAAAAAAGATAAATTATATTCTTCTCATGAACCCATTAGTCAAGTATTATCATATGTTCAGTGTGGTAAATCTCAAGAATAAATTTTAATTATATAGTCTTACAGTTTTGATCAATCATTTCTTATTTTTGTGATGAGTATCCTCCACCACACAGGATGGTTCCACGTGTTACAATAACCTTGTTAGTTTATTCTTGTGCTTTGATATTCTTGTCCGTGTTGATTCAAGAATTAGTAGAGTTATTCAAATAGCCAATGTTAAACATGGTCTCACTTGACCATGGAAGAAGAGAATTAAGTGGATGCACGACAGTTATGGGAATCATTCAACCTCTGATTCCAGATTTGAGATATATGGCAAAAGCAAGGGACATATAGGACAGGATTTGCTTAAAATTAGGGCCTGTAATAACCCATGAATCTGCAAGGTTTAGAACTCAAAGAGGGGCCATTAACCAAATTTTTATAGACAAGTCGAAAGAGAGAATACAAGATAAAATTATAATTCAACATCACAGAGTAATAAGATCAAGACAGCCACTACTCCAGCAAATAAGAGTATCGATCAAAGAGACCACATTATTTGGAAAGGGAAACCTAATATTACCCAAAAAGAAAACAAAAAGGACAAACTGAACTCTGTCAAAACCATGAATTGAATGCCTAGTTATCAGTTGAGCTTTTCAAGAGCACAACAGAAAGGTACCTTCCATGATCCGCAGCATCAGATGGGCAACATTTTGACAGTGCTGTCCTTTTAATGTTGGTTAGCATATTTTACGAACTTTATGCTCTTTTGGCACCAACCACAATACATCTAAAATACTTGTCTTTTTAAGAAAGTAATCTTATATGTTACTAAACTATCACTGTTGATTGCTTTACCAAAACATTTACATAAACATGCATTTTTATTTCCTCAGCGAATTAGTCTTCCATTAAAGAAATGCAAACTAAGACTAGAACCCCCACCACAGGACAATATTCTACCTACGTATCAACCAAAATCCTCCAGAATTCAAAAACTCTTTATGGATATAGAGAGATCTTTTAACTACAGTGCAATTATAGCCCTTCAGAAATAAGAATTTGAAAAGTTCTCCAAATATTAAGCACTGATTTAGGCAATGAGTTTTATACTTCATCCATGAGATAAATATATCATTTATAATATTATTATTTTTTTGACAAACAGTACTGTATATCATTTATAATATTAAGAGATGCATTTGGCTACCAGGGCTTTCTTCTAGTGGCAAGAGCACTATGTGTGATTTGTGGGTTGCCCATCACGAGTTTGAACCCCTTGCAAACAAAAATCTGGTACTTGAGTGGAGAAGGGTGGATGAGTGGGCCATTTCCACCGAGTTTCGGACCGTGGGCCACAAGCTCCTGGGGCTTTCTCAGTTATAAGAAAATTAAGCGGTGCATTTGACTTCGATGTACACAAACAAGGAAAAGCTAATAATTGCCATGAGCACTGAAATTTACAGCTAACTTCTTCCTTGGTAGTGTTAATTGGATGACATGATCAGGGAACTTCACTTCACATGTTGGCATTTTAGCAGATTAGATGAGAAAAAAGCAGAATTAGAAGGCAGCTCACTTACTGCATTCTTGAGGTAACCAGGAAAGAGATTTTATATCTAATAACCCCATCTTGGAGCACAAAAGTCTTTCCTACTTTTTGCATAGATGCTAGGGAATCTTTTCTTTGTTTTGCTAATAAGTGAAGCCTGTGATTTCTCTTCCCAAAAGACGATTTGAAAAATAAAATAGGTACAATACAATATAACAACTTTAGGTTCAGTACTATAATACTGAAACTAATTTATATGGCATCAAAAGAAATAGTCCCATAAGGAAGAACAGTGTGGTATCTAGGCCCAAAGAAAAACAATATAAAGTTGCTAGTGCACTTTGTAGCACAAGTACTTCCCATCAGTAGAAATTTAGCACTCGTCTTCTCAAAAGGCAAACGAAATAATGATATGAAATACATGTCTCTTCTCCAATAAAGGACAGTCACAAGAGGCAGAAATCTCAATTTAATCACACCTACTTCAAAATAAGGAAGAATCAGAGCCATGATTACCTGAATTTGACTTTAATTAGTATCCCATATTTGTCAAAGTCCATATCATGCTCATCTGAAGAGAGACATTGATCAATACAGGTTGATAAAACTTCTCAAGAAGTAAGTTCTGCAAGGATTGAGGTTAACATACCTAATGAAACTTCTCCTGCAACAGCCATTTCTTGGAAATTGCGGCTAAAAGTCTGGTTAATTTGAGAAACAAGACTTCTTAATGTTGGTAGCCACCTTTCCTGCAAAATCCTAGAATCAGAACATTTTTTGGTAGACTACCAGAACGTGTCCGCAGTAGAGATAAACACCTTGTAATTTTACAACCACAGCCAAGATACTAGAAAGATAACAAAAGAAAGAAGGAAAAGGATTCTCCTAAATTATCTACAATATTTGATACTTTGACCCAATTTTTTCCCAATTACTTAATGGATCTCTTATCCAAAGAACCTATAGCCTTTTTCTTTCTCCAAGACAGCTTATTTTTATTATTCTTTTTGTGTTTAAGCTAGAGTTTGGCCATAGATTCCCAAATATTTTTGGGAAACTAGATTTGGATGAAGTTTGGATTGAAGTTTCAACATGTGTTTGGTCATAGTTTTTGGGAAACATATTTCACTCATTTTAAAAAAAAAAAAATATACGAAAGATGATTTATACACATAAGTTCTAAAAACTATTAAAAATAACCATATAATGAACTAGATAATACAGTATCCAAAAATCATAACACGATAGTTTAATAAAACTACTAATAATACAATTACCAGCTATAGCAATTTGTCAAATTACAATTACTTACGAAGATCCATCGATGCAAAATAAATAAATAAATAACCACGGTAGTATACTATTCTTTAATATAATCTTCTCATATTCTAGAACGATCTCTTCAATAAGAATGCGTTTAATGACGGGTTGGGTAGATAGAATTATAGTTGGAGTCATAATGGATGGGCTTTTTTGTAAAATATAAAAGTTTGGGGTAACTTTTAAAATTTTAAAAGAACCCCAAACCAAGTTCCTCACTGGTCCTCGTATTAATTACATCTATAACAAGCTCGGTACATATGGCTTGTATGCACCAGCTTGAGGCGGAGTGTTAGAATAGTAGTAGGAATACGAATAGCTTATAGAATCCTACTCGGGAAAGGATTATAATTTAGTGTCTATGAATAGGGTCTCAGTGTAATAATATAGATACACGATTCAAAAATATTTTTCTCCTATATTTCTCACATGAATGAAGTAACACAACGATGGGATAGGAAGGAGAAAGTCACAGTTGAGTGCTCTTCAACTGATATCAGTGTAGGACAGGTAGACATATTTGTCGAGTCTAACCTTCACCCATCAACAAATTATTTCCAAATGCTTGGCCAAAATGAAAAAAATTCAGCTCGTGGATGAGGGGACATGTTGCAGACCAAACAAGCCCCCCTTGCTCTAACAGCTTCAGCTTTTAGATAAGGCGGTTCACCCATTCAGTAATATTAATGGATATGTCGCTTTTAGATGAGACAATTCCCTCATTTAGCAGTATTAATACATAAGTTTGAGACCTGGAAATAAGAGATACCATTTGAAAGGAAAGTCAACCGTGTTACTATATGTGAAGTGAGCCACTGTAGAGTTCAAGATGAACTACTGCTTCATATACAACAAGCTGACTAAAAACACTACACTCACCAAGTAACTACCAAGTACCAACAATGCTAGAGAATCATAAAACTAACCTTTAACGCATTGATTTCATTAATGAGGTTGCTTAATTTCTCTTCTTCCATCTCTTGACTCCTCGAAAGAGATTCTATCTGCAAAAGTACAAGACAAAATTAGATGCGAACATCATATAGTTTAAAAGGTTAAAATGAAAAGAGAATAAGGGAAATAGGGAGTTACTTTTTTCTGACGTGTTTCATACTCTTCTAGAACATTATGGTTCAGGAAAAGAATGGAGTTGGCTTGAGAAATGGTATCTTGAATAGCCGCATCCAATTCCTCAATTGTAGATGGCATCTGCAGGGAATTTTTTTTAATGAAGATGTTTCATAGATGGCATCAAGAAAATGTGAAGAGACAAAAGTAGCCAATGTTAATGTTAGCTCCATTATAAAATGTTCCATTCTAACCAGGGAGCTAACCAACAAAGGCAAAATATGGCCTAATTAAAGAAAGTGAACGGATAAAATCTAGATATGAGCCAACACTATCTACAGGGGTTAGGTTCCTCCATAAATAGGTACAGTAGACCTTTAGCTTTCAAAAAAATGGGGAGGAGTTGAAATTCCATCAAAACATCTGTGATTCCTTTCTTGCCTTAGAACCCAAAAGATACAAGAGGGGATCATCTTCCAGACTTGAGAACCGCAAACATTAAATATATAATATGAGACAATCAGAACATAAGAGGCATACTGGATTGATTGATTAGAACACAAAAGAAACAAGTCTTACCCATTTGGTGCACAGTCAACGAAAACAGACACCACACTAAAGCTGCTACAGAAAATAGGTTGAGAAACAAACCTCACAAAAAGCCTGCTCAAGTTCTGGAGTTATAATAGCTATTGATTCTGCTTGCCTCTTGGCAGCTTCCAATTGTCGTCGGTATTCCTCTGTCTCCTTTTTACCTAATCAAGAAAATAAAATGTTGTAAAGCAATATGGTGTAATAATATCACTTAAGTTCATAAGCTGTGGCATACACCGAGTTCCGTGCAAGGTTGACCTATTGTTACAAATTCAACTTGTATATATAGGTTTCAGTCTAGGGGCTATGGGGTTTTAAGACTTCAGTTCCCTATCTCAAATTGATGTTTACTTTGCATTATTTTTTAAGTGGTGTCGACCTACTGTATATACATGTTATTTTATAAGAATCTTATATATAATAAAAACATATTCAGTGAAGCAGAAATGACAGAAATAATCCCCAAAAGGAATCACGGAGACGAGATCCTGTCACATCATTCACCTAAGCATATGCACCCTGATATCAATAAGGAAATAACAATGTCCTTTAATCCTCCCACTCATAGATATGAATAAACTATCAAATCATGAACTTTATTTCTTTTTCCAGAGTGATTTGTTCAGCTCTATCATATTGATTTATTTTTCAAGCCTGCAACTATAAATCAAAAAGGGTTTGCTCAAAATTTCATGAAAATTTCAAGGCCGTCCACAATCTTTAGCACCCACTGAATTACTACATTAGTTAGAGAGAATAGCTCCAGAAACCAACATTTTAGGCTTAGGTAACTACTCTCTGAACTTTCTTTGGAGACATCTGCAATAACCTTGTGAAAGGCAGAAGTTTCACCTTTTGCCAAGAAAAGTTAGATGGAAACAATCCATTTTGGCAAAATAAATATACAAATAATTTGAACCCAAAAGGAAAGATAGTAAAGATTAAAAAGATAGGACTGGAAAGAGGGAAGGGTGCAACAGGCAACCATTAGTGATGCTGATTGGTGTTAGTAGAACTAGGAGGCTATGTTGCTCGGATCCTCCAAAAATGTCATTACGCTCGTGTCAGATCCTCAAATAATGCATAATTTTTAGAGAATACAACACCGCTGCAGCGGTATTTTTGGAAGACCCAACCAACATGGCTAGGAAGAGGACCTCTGAATTTTAAAATCTTAGGAGAGTGGGGGTTAAAGGAGAAAATTCAGGATCAGTAACTTTTCTTCTTTATTCCTGTGCCATGGCACAAAAATATGAAGAAATATTTAATACAGAGTCAGTTGAATGTCAAAAGTTTAACTTCAAGAAAAATGTTTGCTTTTAAGGATTTTGGGAAACTAAACTAGGAATATTACATTAGTCTGAATGCAGTTATAAATTGGGCCCTTCAATTAAAGGGGGTGGCCTAGGGATCGAATACTAGTAGAGACTAACACTAGGTGATTTCTTCTCATTTGTCCTAGACTTGGTGGATAGAGTTACCTGGTACTTGTTGTTGGTGGGAAGTGGCAAGTATCCTGTGGAACTAGTCGGGGTGCGCTTAAGCTGACCAAACACCACGATTATCAAGGGAAAAAAAGGAGAAACAGACTCAAGATTTAAACATTAGATAAAAGGGACATTTTTTGAATTAGTGGTTAATGACGTTTGACCTCATTTAAAACTTAAAGACTCCAAAATTCTTTTTATTTACAGAAAGGCCCCTCGATATTAAATTCTACCCAAAAGCGAAATCCCAAGCATTTCATCAAGTCAAAAAAGGGTCAAAACAGGGAAGTTGTTAAACAACTTCCTGGTTGTTTATACCTGTAGTTTAAACATATTGTTTGATTTTTTAAACAGCCTTTGAATACTAAACAACCTCGACTGTTTAAACAACTCTCGGGTTCTATAAACTAAATAACCTAAGTTTGTGTTGGAAATCACCGAGTCCCACCCTTCTTTCTCGAAGAAGAGGAGGAGGAAGAAGATAACGACGAAGAAGATAAGGAAAAAGACTACAAAGAACGGGGAGGAGGAGAAGAGAAAGCAACGACAATTGAAATGATTTGAAAGTGGGTAGTGGATCTTCTTGTAAGTTTTGATATTTACCCACAAGTTTTTAGGGATCGTTGGTATGCGGGTGGGATAAGTAAGGACATCCATATTTCACCTTGTATATGGGATAGTAATCCCGCCATTTTAGTACAAATGGTGGGATAAAATAATCCCGAGATTATTATCCTTATCCCACGTACCAAACGATCCCTTAGTACTTCCCAACCCCAAGGCCTGAGACTTGGTCAAAGTCCCTCTGTTTTCCAAAGTTATAACCGAAAACAGTGTATTGTTTTCACTTGGACATCTCAACTAAGGTTTGTACTATTTAAGTAAGGTCGGACAGTGTCATTTTGACACTTTTCTCTGACTTGGCAACTTGTGTGATTTTCACCTCAAATAGGTGCGTGAAGAACCTAAAGAACCAGTTTTTTTGTTTTTTTTTTGTTCTTTTTTTTCTTGTTCTTTATTCTTTTTCTCTTTCTTC
This sequence comes from Jaltomata sinuosa, assembly GCA_003996215.1. Classification (NCBI taxonomy): domain Eukaryota; kingdom Viridiplantae; phylum Streptophyta; class Magnoliopsida; order Solanales; family Solanaceae; genus Jaltomata; species Jaltomata sinuosa. Next base: position 786,300 of record QJPP01000117.1, on the reverse strand, counting down.
TCCACTTAATATTCTACTATTAACAAATCTTCCACCATTGTTATCTTGTTCACCGGAAAAAATGAAGACCACCACAATTCTCTAAGAAGAAGTGACATTTTTCTTTTGTATAAGATCAAAATCAAAGAATGAATTTTAGGTTCTTTAAAAAAATCACCTAAAAAAAGAAAAAATATCACCCCACCTCTATTCTTCTTCTTCTTCATTCTTTCTTTACCATTATTTCCTCCACCAAACACCATCAACCTGTCGTCGCTACCATCATCGTCCTTGATATCATTACAAATGTAATAATTATTTTTTCAAATTTGAAAATCACCACCACCATCATCTTCTCCTCCTTTTTCTTTAAATCCAACAATTGCAATTATTGTTGTTTTGTTTGCCGGGAAAAATGAAAATCACAATCACTTTCTTTTTTCTCTCTTCAAATATATATTTTTATAATAATTACTATAAAATAATTAAATTTGAAAATAAAAAAAAAGGGAAGAAGAAAGTGGGGTTTAAGGGGGGATGCCGGGAGTTGCCGAAGAAGGAAAGGGAAAGGAGGGGTGGGGTAGTTGGGTTGAGATTTAGAAAATAGGTACTTTTATTTATTTATTTTTGCTGAAAAATAGTTTTTTTCTTTCTTTTTCTAATAATTTATTTTTTAATGATTATTTTGCACCCAAATGCCACATGTCCTCTTTTAATTAGTTATCATGCCACCTCACTGGCAAGTGTAATACACACTTTGTAATTTTAGCTGATTGTCAAAAAAGTGTTCAATGACATAAATTTTAAGTTGTGTAAGGCCTCGTTTGTTTCCATTAATGATTAAGATGTCTGAATCTGAATACACAACTGAATATTAAGATGTGCATTAAAATCTAGATGTCTGAATCTGAATGCACATCTGAATGTTAAGATGTTGTCTCTAGATCTGAACACTGAATGATTAAGACGGTTTGTTTTCAATATCTGAATGTGCATATGGAATTAAACGCTATATCAATAACATATTATAAAAATTCCATTTCAGCAAAATAAATTTGTTTTTGATAGAAAATAATATTTTGAATATTTTTATTTGATAAAAAAAATTGAGCTATCAAAAATGCAAATAAAAGTTATATATTAACATAAAAATTATTGTAACACGTAACATGAATTTTTTTAAGAATTCAACATAAGTTAATCTTTTAATAAAAAAAATATCCAACTAACTAAAATCTTATTCTGCTTAAACGGTTCAAGCATAAAATAATTTAAATAATTAACTATAAAATAATCAGGTCATATTCTATAGAACGGAGGAGTAACAATTAACAGATATTGTAATATCAATAGCAATCAAAGCACAAAAGTACTACCAATGTAATGTTGCAGTCCTCAATGTTTCATGGGTAAAGATACATATGAATTCAAATAAATTTTTGACAATTTCAAGAATACTTCAACAAAACGATATTGAGTGTATTGATAAACATCAATACACTCAAAAATATTGTTTACTTATAAAGATTATGAAAACTTACCAGTTCAAGAAGTGAGAAAAGGGAGCGAGAGGCGTGAACACATTAACGAGAAGAGAAGCATGGAGACGTGAAAGATCTTGTAAAATAAGCATATTATTTTAAAGAATCGGAATGGCGTTGAGACTCTGTTACAGATCTAATTCATTTAGAGGCTTTATAAGGAAACAAAACAAACACACTTAATGGGCTGAATTTGAATGATTAAGATTCAGACCTTAAAAACAAATGCACTTAATGAGCTGAATCTGAATGATTAAGATTCAGACCGCCATTAAGTGCAAACAAATGAGGCTTAAGTGTTCAATAGGTACTGCAAGTTTAACCCCATTTGAAGAACTAAGGTGAAGTGATATTAGAAAGGATTGTGGTGATCAAATGCGGATTGAAATATCTAAATTTAGTCATTCGCGAGAATGACATGAATAGATGAAGATGTAACAAATAGGATTAAAATAGGCAAACCCTACTTGTTTGGGACTGAAGTGTAGTTGTTGTTGATTATAAAGGAGTAACATTGGTTCCCTTGCGTCCAACATATAAACAATAATTTCTAGAAATAAAAATTTTAAGTCAGATATGCGATTGTACAAAATTGACCAATATTAGAGATGATCATATCAAGATAGAAAGCATATATTTGGCCATGTCTTGTCCAGACCTCCATATGAACTGTCCATTGGTGCTTCACTAAGTTCAACGGAAGTGCTAAAGGAAACTTAAATAACTCTCGAAAGTCGTCTTTTATATCGCGTCAAGACAAATGACATAGAAAAGATCCGAGTCTCAAAATTGGTCCTTCATAGTAGTTTCTGCCAAAAGGTGCTTTATAAAAGTTGGTCCACAACAGTGAAAGAATGATTGAATTGTTGATCGAACAAAATTAAATAGACCTAAAATCACACTACTCTCCTGAAATCGATGCAAACTTGCAAGAAAGACCAGTATGGAAGCAAATGATCCATATAGGCAATGTTGACTAGTTGAGATTAGAGTCAGTTATTTTCAATAAATAACTTGTCATTTACAAGCAGAGTTGGGGAATTATCAAGTAGCATCTTCTGAATACTCAAACTTTTTAAGTAGGTCTTTTGGGACCCCTGTAATTTCTTCTTTTTTGTTGTCAACCAAGACAAAATGGTCTTTCAAAGTTACTATATCAATGTGCAAGATGTAAATAGTCAACAGTGAAAATGTTAACTACTGGGGAACTTACAGTACTCATAATGCAGAGATGATTGCATTGCAAATTTTTCTTGGTGCTTCACATTAGCTTCCATCTCTTTAACCTGAAAAGATAACAAGGAAGCACGATTCACAATCAGAATCAGATTTTAGGTCTAGTGAAGTCAGTCTTAGCTTGTTAGACTACTTTCAACTGCCAATAATGCAAAAAGGTGTATAGTCTTAGCTTGTTAGACTACTTTCAACAATAAGTTCATATTCATGGTATCAATCTATTTACTAAGTCGAAAAAGAAGAGACTTTAAGTCCACTGAAGTCAGTCTTGGCTTGTTAGTCAGCAAAAAAGTAGTTGCAGCAGTTCAGTATTTTCATGATCAGTGCATTTTTGAAAAAAGTTTTAATGCTACCTTCATAGCTTTGATTCGAAGAAGATAGGAGCCAAAGAGTTGAAGGATTTCAGACCTATCAGTTTAATAGGTAGCATATACAAGATTATATGGAAAAAAATTGACTGAAAGACTCAAGAAAGTAATCTCCAAACTGGTGGATGCCCAACAAATGGCCTTTATAAAAGGCAGACAGATTATGGATGCAATTCTGATTGCAAATGAGTGTGTAGATGTGAGGAAGATTAGTAAGGTGCCTGGCATATTATGCAAGGTTGATATTGAAAAAGCTTAAGACCATTTACATTAGGGCTTTCTCTGGAAGACGTTGGAAAATACGGGTTTTGGTGACAAATGGATAAAGTGGATCAAGTTCTGCACCACAACTGTGAAATTCTCCATCCTAATAAATGGATCTCCTACTGGCTTCTTTTCTTCTGAGAGAGGCTTGAGACAAGGGGACCCCCTTTATCACCTTTTCTATTTATTTTGGCAATGGAGGGTCTCAATGATATGCTCAGAACATCGCAAGCAAATGGTTGGATAAGGGGCTTCAATGCCGACATGAAAGACAGGGTCTGGCCATATCCCATCTCCAATATGTTGATGACACCTTGATTTTCTGTGATGCAAATAGCTCTCAACTAAAGTAAGTAAGAGTTATTCTGATCCTATTTGAAGTCATCTCAGGCCTTCACATAAACTGGGGCAAAAGTTACATCTACCCAAACAATGAGGTGTCTGGGATAGCTATGTTAGCAAATATATTGGGGGGTAAGATAGGTGAGCTTCCCACAGTGTACCTTGGAATGCTTCTGGGAGACCAGAGCAAGGGGAGGCAAGAGCAAGCCAAAGGGTATTTGGAACAGTGTACTTGAGAAGTGTGAGAAGAAGTAGGTGAATTGAAAAGGCCAGTACTTATCTTTGGGTGGTAGAGTCACACTCACCAACAGTGTGCTAGATGCATTACCTACCTACATGATGTTTGTCTTCCCTATGCCAGCAAATGTGATAGACAAGACTGCTATTAGGAGGAATTTTCCGTGGCAAGGAAACTGTGATCCATACAATGAGAAGATTCACCTTGTGAAGTGGGATAAAGTCATGCTTAGCAAAAAGGAAGGGGTTTGGGGATAAGAAATCTGAAAATCCAAAACAAAAGCCTCCTTATGAAGTAGTTATGGAGATTTGCCTCTCAAGAACAAGATCTTTGGAAAGATACAATAAAGGCGAGGTATGGCATGGAGAATTCATGGATCACCAATTTGGCCGTACAACCTTATGGGACGGGTGTATGGAGATCTATCAGAAATTTGTGGTTCAATCAAGCAAACAATTGTAAAATTAAGATAGGCAATGGAGGGAGGACATCTTTTTGGGAAGACTGCTGGGTGGATCAAGAAGCTCTGAAAACCAGATTTCATGTTTTGTTCAATTTGAGCCTTCAAAGAGAGGCTACAGTCAAAGAAATGAGAGACAATCAAGGATGGGATCACAGATTTAGGAGACCTCTAAATGATTGGGAGGTGAATAGTCTGACTGAATTTTTAAACATCTTAGAGCATCGGAAAGATTTCAACACAAGTGAGGACAATCTGTTTTGGTTACCAGATAAGTGAGGAAGATTCTCAGTTGGCTCAGCCTATAGAAGCTCAGAGAGATCAAGTACACAACAGGGTGGATGGCCATGGAAGATGATATAGAAAGTCAAGGTTCCTTACAAGGTAGCTTGCTTCACCTGGCATAGAAAGTCAAGATGAAGAGGATATTCCTAGCATTTTAGATTACTTATGAGTTCATAGGAGGCTTTTTTCTTCTGTGACTTTTGGCTGTAAGTATTACTGGAATACCTTGTGTATTCCTTTGTCTATAATACAGTGTTACCTTTCTCAAAAAAAAGAAAAAGAATTGGAAATAAAATATAAGAGTGATACGAAATATATTTGAAAAACAAATAAAAGAATTTGAAAAAGCTACCATGTAATTACCTGCAATTCTCACCTCCCCTCAAGAACTGGAGAGTGTAATTGTCCCCTTTCAATTACACCCAATTCCATGCAAACCAAATAAGTACTTGGTCAAACAAACATGTGAAATTGAGTAATTACATCCAATTACACTCAAATCCAACTAGAGTGGCTTTCCATACAGGCCCTAATAGTCCTTCCACTCGCACCAACTTAGCCTGACACAGATCACTGATGTCCAGCAATGCTTGACTATTGAAGCTATTTTACTTCAAAATTGTATTGTTTATTTTACTTCAATTTTCGTATTTCATCTTTACTTTGATTTACACAAAATAGCACCCAAAACAAGTACCTTCAGCGCAAGTTCAAGGGATGCCATGTTATGTTCAGCATAACTTCTTCGGTGAGCCACGGCATCAATAAGTAAATTCTGGCAGAACAGAAAAGAGAAAAATTAGTAAAGGTACATACATCTGAGATACCAAACATACTCAGGACCTAATCATAGCTTTAGAGGCATCAGCAAACAGAAACATTAAAAAGAGCAATTGACCTTAATTTCCATTGCAAGTTGGAATCTCTGAATCTTCATAGCTTTAATCTGGTCAATAAGCTTTGCAGCTACACTATCCAGATCATCTTCTCTTTCCAACCTTTTCAAGCTCATCATGCGCTGCTCTAAAGTTGGAGAAAAATATATGTTGAAGGAACAGTACATAATCAATACTGTACCTTGTATTACACATACTTCAAGTAAAAGATTACAAGAGATACTTACTGACACGATCTTCCATATCACGCCTTCTTTTCTTCTCAAGTAGTGACTCATTTATAATCTCTTCCTAAAATAGATTAACAAAAATATGCTAATTATGGTTGAAGTAAGATAACATTAAAGTTTAGGTCAAAAGAAAAGCTAACATTTGATTGTTAACAATAATTAGGGTATGCACAAAGCCATTGATATTACATTGACAAGAAAACATAGGAAAAGGATCTTTTCAGATTGACTAATTCTGACAATGGAAGAAAAGGGGAATGCACTACAAAGCGAATTCATATAAGCAAGGAGAAAATATTCGACATACAACACAGTTCCACAGCTAATATCGTTTTACAGACTCTTCCATTCCTACCCTCCACTGTCAATACACAGTTCTACTGCTATATATGGTTTCCAGCACAAACACTTTAATAATAGAGTTTTATGAACCTTCCCTGCCAACTATCCGAGCTAATTCAGGTTCTAGTCCCTTTGTACAGCATTGGCACATTAAACCTTCAACTTAATTTAAAGAAGCAGCTTGGATCATATATTAATGGAGTCAATAAAATAAAATGGAATTCTAAAACCCCTTTTGTTCTCATCCGCTGCTAGCTTTACACCCAAGCATCTATATTAACTCCTGCACACTACAGATCCTGCTTACAGTCAAAAATACCCTAACATACCGTTCAATCCAAACTAACCTTGCAATTTATTCCTGCAACCCAATGGTTTATGGGGGCCAGCGACTAGCTATAGTAAGTTATATAGGTTTCCAAACTAACCTCGCAATTTATTCCTTCAACCCAATGGTTTATGGGGGCCAGCGACTAGCTATAGTAAGTTATATAGGTTGAGGGCGAGGTCACAAGGGGTTGGGAAAGGGTCACAGGTCTTTGTCAAACGGAGTGGGGTTGCAGGGCCTAATGAAGGCTCTTGCGGAGACTCGGAAGGGAAACCAAGGGGTAGGAGTTCCATGACAGTCGGTCTGCAAGATTTCTCCTCGATTTTGTTGGCCAAACATGCACAATGACCAAATTTTGCTTATTCACAGGGAGGGAAGGTTAATTGCACCAAACTCCATACTACCACAACCATGCTGAGAAGCTATAACTCAAGAAGCACAGGCACATTTTTCCAGGCGTATATACCCACCCACCCAAAAAAGAAAAAGGAAAAAGAGAATACTATATAGATCCCAAGTGTGAATTTCCACATCCTTGCATGTAAAACAACTTCCAGAAACCAAAAGAAAAGAGAAAAAAAAATACATACATACTCATTTTGAATGTCTGTTCTCTCTATCTATCTCTCTATATATAATGATATGCATGGAATGTATGTATATATCACCTACACGTTGCCTTTCAAGTTTGGCACCTTCATCTTCTATGTTCCTCAACTCACTCTTAACTTCCCTGAGATTATCTTCTAATGTAGAGATGGCTTCATCCAACTGAAGTTTCCGGGACTTGAGCCTCTCAACTTCCCCAGCATCCACATCTGAAGAAAATACTTGTAGTAAACCAAGAAGTTTCCGGACAAGGCATCAATATATTTAGAACAAAGGGCAAGTGAGATACTGCATAGCAAAAAGCGAGAGCGGTCCACTGATTCAACACTGCCAGAAACATGACCACCATATCTGGATTTGGTCCATCTGTAATGATTTTCAGGGGTCCATAAATCAAAGATGCCCAATTGCAACACCTCGTCTGCTCTTTTGTCAGTTTCACGTGAGCCTATGTACTGCACAAAAACATTGGATTTCATTAATGTTAATCTACTAGAATAAGTTCCAGAAGAAAAATATCACGAGGTTTAGGAAAGGTAAGCCTACAGAATGGTCCAGCCGAAATTGACCGATTAGAGCTTCTTTGACTGCATCAGGAGCATCAAAGACTTGGTCAAGCCTTGAATCGATACCTAGCATACGCATCTGTGGGAGATAGTGGCAAGAAAACCAAGTTAACATATAGATCAGTATCAAAATAAGAGCTCTCAAAGAAGCTTATACATGCCTCCTCAGTAACTTGAAAGGGAACACGGCTCTGACTTTCATCTGCTACATTTATAATAGGAATATCAAATGATCGCATATTTCTAAATAAGAAGTCACGGTCAGCAGCATCTTGTGTTATAAAGGCCTGCACATGTTAATAAATAAGATAACTGATGAGATGAGAAACAAATTTCTACAACACCGAATCAGATTAATAGTCTTGATTCTAAAATACTTTGGTGTCTCTTCTTGTATATTCTAAAGAAATTTCATTTCTATAGACATGCAATATGCCCATGCAAACAACAAAAGCATCTTAAAATGAAGTCACAATTTAAACTAGTAAACAATTGGGGAATATCATTCAACAGTCATGATAAGATTTTGGTAAAAATAAAACTCCAATCAATGCTTTCTGCAACCACAAATCTCACATCAAAGCACAAAAGAACAAATTTTAAAAGGAGTACTTCAAACTGAATACTCAAGTTTAAACTTTAAAGAAGTGCTTATAAGAATATTTCTGTTTACCATGTTCAGATAAAAATTAAATGCAAGAAGGTATCAAAACGTGTGTGTATGTTGGGGTGGGGGTGGGGGGGTGGATAATGAATTGGTAGATTCCAGGGTGAAGCAGAAGAAACCAGGGATTCTATGCAAGCTAGACATTGAGAAAGCCTAAGACCATGTTAACTGGAATTTCCTCCTAAAAATTCGAAAAGACAAGGGATTTGGAAGTAAGTGGATTGGCTGGATCAAGTACTGCATTTCAAGTGTGAAATTTTCCCTCATAATAAATGGAAACACTGAAGGTTTCTTTCAATCTCAGAGGGGTCTCAGACAGGGAGATCCAATGTCTCCATTCCTATTCTTACTAGCCATGGAGGGGTTGAGCATATGTTCAGGAAGGCAAAGACAAATGGGTGGGTGAGAAGCTTAGTGCACAAACTGGGAGAGGGGAGGAACTGGAGGTTACACATTTATTCTATGTTGATGATGCTCTCATATTCTGTAAGGCAGAGGAGACACATATTAGACATTTAAGAGCTATACTCACTATTTTTGAGGGTATCCCAGGCCTCATGTCAACTGGTTGAAGAGCCATCTTTTCCCTATCAACTAGGTTGACAATTTGCTTAGACTAGCTGAGACTTTGGGCTGCCAGGTAGATGCAGTACCAACAAAATATCTGGGGCTACCTTTGGGTGCCAAAAACAAAGAACTGGAAGTGTGGAATATGGTGTTGGAGAGATGTGAGAAGAAGCTAGCCAGATGGAAAGTGAAGAGTCGGTACTCATCTCTGGGTGGAAGGGTGACTCTCATCAAGTCAGTGTTGGATGGAGGTGGTAGATTTAGTTGATTTCATAGGAAACTTGTAATCTGATCACCCTTATGGGAGTGTGTCCATCACACTATGGGATGTAAGTTCCCAATTCATCATTTCTTGGATGATGAATTTTTCTAAATATAAAGTTACCCTTGTCTCAAAAAATAAATCTGCTTCGGCCACATATACTAGAATTAGAGACAGAGATGAAGAAATATTCTTGTTACTTACCTTCCATATGTAGCCAGGTACATCACCCTCTAGGTAATCTGCATGAATCCTATTGGAAACATTGACCTGAGTTTTCATTTCACCAAAGTAGTTAATACCTTTCAGGTGTATAAGTAGTAGCATAAGCATAATTATATACCTCAAGAAGAACTGGACCATATACAGATTTGTTAAATTGATGTTGATGCTCCTGAACCCAGTTGTAAGCTTCAAATATCTTTTCAGCACCAGAACTCTGTAAAGCACGTAACCTTTTGTTGTTTGTGTTCTCCATCTCCTTCAATCTGCAGAGGAATGAAAGAATGTTCAAGAACTTTCAGTAATTTCCTAATGCAAAAACCACAGCAACATAATCCTGATATTTACTTATCAGAGCACTGTCTGAATGTTGTCCTATTCCGATCAAGGGTTCTTTCTATTTCTGATTTCTGAGACCTTAGCTCCCGTGCACCATCTTGCAGCTCCAAAATTTTAGAACCCAAACCATCCTGTAGATCTCACCCAGTTCAGCAACCAAAATTTGCAATAGGCAGAGATCAGTTAGGGGTATCTACATAAAAAAGGCTACTAGACAATAGCTAAAGTAAGGTTTCCTTCAGTACGTAACCTCATACCTATGGTTGTACTTTAAGCAAGTATGGTACAAGAAGCTACAGTAAAGCAAAATAAGAAGCCTACAATTTTATCTCTGGGAGGTTCATAAGGAGGAAGATTTGCCAGTTCCAATTCGGCAGCACTAAGATCTTCTTGAGCTTTTGAAATTCGACGTTGACGAGATTCTTCTTGCTTCCTCAAGTCTTCCATTTCTTTATATTTTCCATTCACTTGAACATCCTTGTATCATAGAAAAAAGTAAAGTTGAATAGTGTAGAAAAGAAATAATCAAAATCATCATCATATTGAAGCTCTGATAGAATACCAAACGGCTATCCCGATCCAGAAGTTTCATACGCTTGTTGGCATTTTCACCCAACAGGCCATTTACTTTTTTGCATTTAGCATCGTGTTCTACTTTCTCTTGCTTTTTTTCCCTGAGACCAAATTGTTAAATTTAAGGAAAGGCAAAACAAGATATTTACAACAACAACATACCCAGTGAATTCCCATAAGTGGGGCCTGGGGAGGGTAGATTGTACACAGACCTTACCACTACCTCGTGGAGGTAGAGAGGTGTTTCCAAGAGAACCTCGGCCCAAGTGCAACAAATCCAAGTACAAGAAGAAAAAAATAGTAAAGAAAGCATAGTAGTTAATAAGGAAAGCAGTGCAGAGCCTACACGAAAGAAACAATAACAACAGCAAAATAATATGGTGATCAAAACACAGTAAATAACATATGACGATAGATATCAAAAGCAAGAACTGCAAGGATGCGACTAATACTATGACAGACACCAATCACCCTAAACCTTCTAAAGGCAACACAACACTCTACTCCCTACTAACCTTCTACCCTAATACGCGACCTTCACACCTTTCTATCTAAAGTCATGTCCTCAGTAATACGAAGTTGCCCCATATCATGTCTAATCACCTCTGCCCAATATTTTTTAGGCCTACCTCTACCTCTCTGCATACCCATTATAACCAGCCTCTCGCACCCCCTTTCTGGGGCGTCTGCGCATCTCTTCTTCACATGTCCAAACCATCTCAGTCTCGCTTCCCTCGTCTTGTCCGCCACGGAGGCCACTCCCACCTTTTCCCGGATAACCTCATTCCTAATCTTATCACTCCTAGTATGCCCACACATCCATCTCAGGATCCTCATCTCCGCAACGTGCATCTTCTGAACAAGATATTTAAAGGAAAGAAAGACGAAAACTCAACTTGAAATCTACTTTTTGATTAGTATGCGTTTGAAATTTACTGAAAAAGTGGGGCCCTTTAAAATCTGAATGTTCTAATGACAGGCAATTGCAAATTTCACGCAACAGAAATATGACCCGGATATTGAAACAAAGAGACAAAATCTCTAACTCAATCTACAAATTACACAACAAGCTAGCATACTCTATAGGTTCCATGAGTTCATTCAAATTCTCAGCAGCTTCATCCAGCTTCTTTTTGGCATCCTGCTCTTGCCTTTTGGCTTCCAGAAACTCTGCCTTCTTAGCATCGTACTTCAGCCATGGCAATTTCTTTTTCATGGATTCAGCCTATAAACATATTGATAACAGGCAGGCGTCAATTAAAGCTCTCACCAAGGTGTAGGAATAAGCTCCACACTCACCTGTTCTAGGAGGTACTCTCTCTGACGGAGACGCTCCACGTCTCTTTCAAGTTGAGAATTGACTTCCTTCAGCTGATCCAATGTCTCTCTGCCGCTCTTCACTGTCTAAAATAGACAATGAAATATTTTCATACCATTTGAATTGTCAAAAAATAAAGCAAGACGCCTGCCTTGTTCACTAATAAATGTATTGCATTAAATTTACGAAAGCTTCCACAAATTGGTAAAGGAACTAACTCGTTCAGACTTCTTCAGCTCCTCACTTTTGCTAATAAGATCTACATGCTGGACTGGTAGCCGAGGATCACCCACAGCCTTTTCAGTCTCTTCAAGGAGTTGAACAGGAGTTAACTTTGCAAACTCACAAACCCTGTCTTGAGGTAGAAACTGAGGTCCTCCCCATAGAATAAGCATAAATCAGCAACTAAATTATACAGAAAAGGAAGAAAATCTCACAAGAGGGAAGTAAACTCTTTATTTAGTTTAAGGTCTCTAACTTTCAAGGAAAATATACATTACTAGTTGAAAAAGAAGAGTATGCCTCGGTTCCATTTTATGTGACACTCTTTTCTTTAGTTTTTTTCTAAAAAGAATGCTACATTTCTATAATTGAAAACAACTTAACTTTAAAATTCCATTTACCCATAATGACATACTTTTTCATGACATGTTTAAAACCACAAATTTCAAAAATCCTTTTTTTCCTTAAACTTAGTGCTCAAAAATAGTGTCACATAAAATGAAATGGAGGGAGAACTTAAGATAGTTAAAAAGATGATATAAAAATTATCTGAAGAGCTAGAGATAAACAAGAAAAAGAGGCAAGCGGATAAAAAGAAAAGCTTCTACAACAAAGTCAACATAGACCAGTAGGTGAAAAATGTAAAAATAAAAGGATAATGAGGAATTTTATGAACATATCGATGGTCTTCCATCCTACATACTTCTGCTCACGGCACAAAATGGTAACCAAATAAGATAACAAAATAAGCGACTTTGTGTAGAGCAAATTGGAAGAACTGCAAGCACTCAGTATGACATCCACTTAAGGCCCAAGAACAAAGTACATGGTGCGAGTGGATAAAGGTGCTTCCTAGACCCAAACCTTGAGATTCCCCCAAGTCCTGAGAGCAAAACAGTGCAACTGGACCACATTTGCACGCAGCATAAGTATGTAATTCATATAAAAAATATCACCTGCATGAAACCTCCAGAGCTAACTCTGGTTCAGAACAACCGTGATCTGCCAACCCCAAAATGGTTTGAGAATATAATAAAAGCCACTAGCAAAACCAAGTATGATGGGTTTTGTTAACTTTCTTTTTCATGTAAAGCCAAATATATAGATGATGAGGTTAAGCTCATAAATCCAATTACTACCCTACAAGACTATAGGAATTCCAGGTCTGCAAAATGTACGTAGTCAACACGAAGACTTGAGGAAGCATAGTTGTTTTTGTCTTCTACGTTATACATGCACAGCTCCATCTTATTGCTGGATATCAGTAAACCGTTTACTGTTTACTGAATAAAAAACAAAGCAACTGTGATATGTCATACCATTCTATTTAAATATTCTTACATGCGCATTTGCACTGAGCATGTTTATGATTTCCTTTCCCAGAATTTTGATTTTCACATTTGCATTGCATGTGTTATAAAAGAAAATTCAGAATATTTAGAAAAAGAATTCACTAAGTAAATTATAACATATTTAGTAAAAATCCAGCAGACTTCAGTATCTAGTGTTGGATTTTACTGGATATGGAGGGGAAAGGAACATGAGTATCTTTCAGAAGGTAAGCAATCCATCAACATCAGTCATGAGACATATAATTCAAGAGGTGCACTGTAGGGGAGCTATGAACTAGTATAGCCAGGAAATTAATTGATCTTAATTTTTATCCTTAGTATGCTTAGCTGAATGTTGTTGATATGTCGAGATAGAGAGTTGAAGATGCAAGTATGGGGCTGTCCAGTCTTGAGTATCTAGTGATGTGCATAATCTCTTGGTAATAAAATGTTTATTTACCAAAAGAAAATATATCCCCGTTTGGCCATGAGAACCAAAAAAAAAATTCACTTTTTTGGAATTTTCAAAGTTGGAGTTGCGTTTGGCCATAACTTTTGCAATAATTATCTAGATCTTAAATATATACTTTTAAAAAACATAAAATATGATTTAAAAATGAAATATAATTTAAATGGGGTTATTTTATGAAAACAAAAAATTTAGGATTTTTTCAAAAAAAAAATAATTTAAAAAGTGAAAAGACCCTTTTTGTTGTTTTCACTTTTCCAAATACAACTCCGGAGTTGTATTTGGAATTTTTATGGCCAAACACTATTTCCAGAAAATAGTGAAATAATTTTCTGGAAAATAGTGAAAAATTCTCATGGCCAAACGCCCACTTAGTAAAAATCATTCTATGAGAAAAAGAATTTCTAAAGAGTTAATAGTGAACAAATAATCCAACTGGATTACTATATAAATTGAGAACTTCACATTTTGTAAAAATAACTAAATAGACAAATTGGAAGTTTTTTATTTTAGAGTGAAGTATCAAAAACACACCTACACTATCCGTTTTTATTGAGTTTCATATCTAAATTATTGGAAGTGTGAGTTTCATACCTAAACTATCACTCATTAGTTTGAGAAACACACCTCAACGTTGACTGGACCAAGTGTTTGTATGCAAACACATTTAGGCGTGTTTCATATCTAAATGTGTTTGCATAAAAACACTTGGTCCAGTCAACGTTGAGGTGTGTTTCTCAAACTAATGAGAGATAGTTTAGGTATGAAACTCACACTTCCAATAGTTTAGGTATGAAACTCAATAAAAGCGGATAGTTTAGGTGTGTTTTTGATACTTCACTCTCTTTTTTTGAAGTTGGTAATTGTTAGACAAATTGAAAGTTTCACGGTGAACATTATCCAATTATTACAAAAAATATCTAGTTCTACTATACTTATCAACCAAAGTGATGGCAATATACAACCAAAGAAACTGGCTAAGCGGTCACTATATATCAAGAACGTAACATTAAGACAATAAAAGATCATCAGAAAGATAATATCCACATGCTACATCATCAAAATCTTTTCTTCTTCTAAATAAGTAGCAAAATTATGTTTGAATGGAAATTCTCAAAAATTAACTTTTTACAGAGATTAGTATTTAAATTAGGGGAAATTCCTTAAAACTCCCATCCATTGATTTATTTAGCCCACACCTGCGTTCGAACTCCTTCTTAAACAACATTGAATTATGCAAGAAGGGAAGAATTTTCAATGATGGGAGTTGAGCAAACATGGTCTTGTTAATGTGTTCAGAATTCAGATTTTAGAGGCCCCTCTAGTTTGTTTTTATTTATAAGGTAAAATAATTTTATTCACATTTGGGGGAAACCCCGTATAGAATCTATATACCAAAAAAGAGAACCTACACCAAAATATGGTTCTCAACAAAAGAGATCCAATCCTCTATACAAATTGGAACCTCGCAAGTACACCAAGAAGAAACTAAAGACAAAACGCTACTCTCTAATTTTACAAGATCAAGTTCCACCCCTTCAAAAGCCCTCCTATTCCTCTCTTTCCAAATCACCCACATGATTGCTAAGGGGGCAACGCACCATGCCCTCCGGCTTTCCTTCCCCTTCTATGGAGGCCCCTCTAATGTGTTTTATTTTTTCATTTTTTGGGAGAAAGGGGTGGATTAGGGTGCGGATATGTAGGTTCTACTGATGTTTAAGCAACATAGCATATTCGTCATCTATGTTGAAGATCCAAAAGAAGCAGACATGGAACTCACTTGAGTCAAGTTGTTGACTTGGATGTTGAACCTTTGAATTTTATCAGTTATGTTCTTCTTTGACGCAGCTTTTCCTGAAACAGAAAAACAAAACATGTAATGACTGCAAAAAGTATCTCACATTAATTTACGTTTTCTTTCAATTAAAATTTAACAATGTCCTGTCTGACCCCAAAAAGTTGATATGTCCGTGTCTGAGACATGATTTTACAGAAAGTACAGCAAGAACCTACTTAAATTCAAAGAACTTCAACCAAACATATGTAGAAACTTCCAGTTGAGGAACAGAAAATGCTTAAGATGGTAAGAAATTTTTGTTCAACAGGGAACAGAAACAGATTAATTGGAGTGAAAGGTGCAGAAGCTGATCATCGAACATCCTCAAGTATATATAATAGCTAATAGGAAGAAAAATGATTGTGTCCCATAGTATAGCCGGCTTCTGAGGACTAGCTTACACCAAATAGAGTTAAAAATAGAAAATAAACAATTAAATCTGTTTCACTGTTGTGCTCATTCAAAAAGCAACATTGGAAAATTTGATTAAAGCAATATAGACAAACGCAAACAAGCAACATCAAAGTGACAACTTCTGATCTCCTTCCCAAAGTACCACTAAAACAGAAGTAGCAACCTTCTGATTCCTTCCTAAAGTACCACTAAAACAGAAGTAACAACCTTCTGATCTCCTTCCTAAAGTACCACTAAAACAGAAGTAACAACCTTCCGATCTCCTTCTGAACTACTGCCAAAGCTTTGAACTACTTAGAAGCCATTCATACCCTTACCAGAAGCAAGACAAATTCCAATTTCATAAACATGAAGCATAACATTTCAATGAAAGAGGGCCAAAATCAAAAACAAAATTCATCATGTGTCCCATACAAGATGCAACAATTTGAACCTAATTACAGAAGAATATTCATATTTAACCACACTTAACCTGAGAAGAATTCTGGTATGAAGCTTAGCCTTCTCAGAAAAGATCGCAACGCAGAGAGGAAATTGGGATAGAAAAATAAGAGTTGAAAAGGATAGCACGTGAACATGCACAAGCTCCTAAATTTGAAATTTGACAATCAAAGAATGAAGAATTTTCAGAGATGGAATTCATCTTGGGAAAATGAGAAAGTTCCAAGTAATAGAAGCCTTTGATTCACTCGTATAGATAATGCAAGAAGACGTCCACTTGTAACATTAATCTGTAACATATTATTTGTGAAAAGAGTAAAACAGATCAGAAAGACGTGTATCATTCACGTCCTCACAAAAATAGAGTTAAACAATTTATAAATTGAAACACTCGTTATAGATAATGAATTTTTTACCATTAAAAATCCACTCAGACTTGTTCCGAGTATCTATTTTTCGCATGATAGTTAAGTGGTCCTCTTTGGTTTCCCCTCTCAAGGAAATCTTGATGTAACCTGATTCCTCCCCGCGTTTCACAAATGCTCCAATACTAGAAGCCCTCCCCAAAAGCTGCAGTTTTACACAATTTACATCTCAGTTTGTAAGAGTTCACCCATGAAATTCAAAGGTAATAATAATTTTTTGATTCCTTCAACTTCCACTCACCTGAGGCTCACCACCAAGACCGAGTGCTATTGCACAGACTAGAGAACTCTTTCCAGAACCATTTGGTCCAATTACAAGATTTAATCGGGATCCGGGTTTGCATGTCAACTTGCTGAATGTCATGAAGTTATGAAGCTCAATCTCAGTTATGTTTCCTGGCATATAATCATCTTCTCCCCTACACGTAATAACACAAATATGCAAAATAAGCATCCCAAACAATTAGACCAGTATTTCAATAGATCTACACTGAAAATAAAACTGAAAGCCACAAAAAAAATGGATCCTATTGAAACTTAGCAAAAGAACCTCCTCAATCTATGGCCTATCAGTTTCATCTTGTTCGTCGAAATCATCAGTTTAACAAGAAATATCAGTAAAGCGCATATTCAAGTGTCTATGGGCTATCAGTTTCATCTTGTTCGTCGAAATCATCAGTTTAACTAGAAATATCAGTAAAGCGCTGATTCAAGTGAAATTATATAACAAGGTCATAAAAAAAAGTGAAATTAGTATATAACAAAAGGACGAATAAACCCTAATTGTTCCTAAAAATAGGACACGCCTGTATTTATTTCCGTAAAAATACCTAAAAAAGAAAAATAGAAGTTATCGATCACAAGTAAACAGAGAAAGGTCAAATTTTTACGCCGTGTAAGTGAAACTTTTGTAGTACCTTGTGATTTTGGGGCGTTTGGACCGCCGTTCCGACATTGAAGTAAACAGTAGAGAATGAAGGAGTAATCGGAGAAATTTATCGGCGTGAATTCCGTGATAGAAAACACGCTAGGGTTTTCTTTGCCGGAGAAAAACTCGCCGGGAAAGAGAGTGGAGAGAAGCAGCTGCTGTGTTATGCGGAAGAGGAATTTGGCGCCAAATGGGACTTAGGTATACGTGTGACCAATGCAGTAAATGGTACTTTCCTGGGGCCCAATTTTCCTGCGTGTCAAAATGTTATTGGTGTCTTTGTATAGGTAAATATTGGCCTAGATTTATTTATTTTGGGGACAGCTTTTTGTGGAAAGTTTATTTATATAGAAAACATTATCCTCTACAGCAAGAAGCGTTTGTAGTCCAACGGTTAGGATAATTGCCTTCCAAGCAATAGACCCGGGTTCGACTCCCGGCAGACGCATTTATTTTTGAAATTTTAAAAAAAAGGTAACTTACATAGATCTTTGTCCTTTTTTAGTTGTTATGTTATGACAGGTTTGTTTGTCATTTTCTTACTTTTCTTTCCGTTTATTATGTAGTTGCGTACAAATTTTGTAATCGTGAATTGTGTGGCCAGATCAAGAAAAGGATGTCTAATTGGAGGGTGGATATTGTACGTATTAAAATTTTCCTCATTTTGGACGGTGGATATTATACATATTAAAATTTCACTTGTTTTTATACGTGGTATATTCTTCCATTGTGTTATTCATTTACGGCTTTCTGTGTAAAAGTAAGTCCGACTTTCTATAAACATCTTGGATACTTCATGTGAAGTGCGCTGGTAGCATTGTCTATTGCAACCACTGCAAATATGCAATCATCATGTAAATTTTCCTTCTTATTCTTCGCCAACTAATTTCCGGCCATTCAGCACACTCGGTAATAATCAGAAGGTGCCTGTATTTGAAGGATAATGCCTCTGAGCCAGTAGAGAAAAGTGTTTCAATAATACTGTGTTGTACATGCTGAGCTGATTCTTATGTTCTTTCATTTGTTTATGGTAAATGTAGATGCTGGAATAATATTCACTTGTAGTAAACAATGTTTGAGAGGGAGAGAGGCATTCTGTCCTCCATAAGTCTAGAGAAATACCACCTTGGATTGGAATTTCCATTTCACATTCAGACGAAAAAAATAAATAATTGATGCTAGCTACAAAAGTATGTTTACTTGGCTATACATGGCAACTGCTATTCTGACTTGTGCAGATTATTAAGAATATACAAGGACGCAGAAGACAGGAAAATGCACACGGAGTAGCTCAAAAGATCAGTACCAGTGGCTATTGGGACCATCTTGCTCCTCTCGAACATCTTGACAAGAAGGATCATGACGATTACATGTCCCACTTTGGTTTTTAGTTCATCAAGCGAACTGATCTTCATCCATTTTGGCCTCTCCTACATGGCACCATCAACTGATTCAAACAAGGCAACTAAACAGATAACTCAATACCTACAATCACACATGTTTCGTGGTTGATGTATGCTAGATGCATTCATCTTCACAAGCTTACATGTTTGCAGCACCATTTTGTAGAGGGCCATAACTCATAACAGCAATTACAAAAGAAGGAATGTTACTTGCTTCCTGAAACTTATGCATGCTTCTTATGATTACAACAAACTTCAGCAATACAATTAAATTTTTGTTACCTCTTAGTTTAGTCTTTTGGGGATATTCAGAATTCATTGTAGTTCTGAGATCGAGTACCACAATCTTTAGTAGACTACTAGCAGGATTAGATGATACAATGAACCTTTAGGAGTTTCATTTGGCTGTACCATAAGAGCCTATAAAAGTTCGAAAATGATCTCAGAGATTCATTGAATCCCGCCAGAACTCTGCGATCCATTTATATAGAGAGAGCTAATATAGAAAAGATATTTTGTTGTAGAATCAATTGAGGCTTTGCTGTGCACTGCTGCTAGATTATGAGTAAAACCATGTGACTTGAATGCAATTTCAGCTTAAACAACTCTCTTTCAAAATAAAGTAGTTTTCATTTTGAAAGATAACCATCATTTTTGCCATCTCCAATTTCCTTTCTAAAGTAATCAAACAGGAATGAATATACTGTAAGCTTACGAACAAGGCAACTATATATAATGGAAGTATAAGAGCTGTTAAGATTGGCAAATAGAATTGGGAAAGCAATAGGGTACATAAGTCAAGAAGATCCAGAATGCACTACCTTCAGAGCAAACATTCCAAACAAGGAAGACTGCTTGAGGACACGGTCGGCAGTTGGAGAGACATTAGCGATAAACAATCCATACAAGCCCATCCCGAATATGAACATCACGGTCCCAGCGAGATAAACATCTGCATTACAAGGAAAATAAACTTAGTATCACAAAAGGAATACTAAAAGTTTAGATGTAAACAATGAGGTATTATGTCACCCAAACTGACATCCACACAAGCGACAACTAAGTATTCTTTCACAATAACCACAACCTTTATATAGCTAGGCCGTGACTTCAAGAGCAGTGCACCAAAAGTAGTCCAAAACCAAAGGAGCTACTTCATGGATAATTTACGTGACCACCAGAGGAAGTTACAATGCAACAAAGTTAAGTGTGTCCAACTGTACATCAACAGCTTGGAACAAAAGAAAGAATAACAAAGTCGGACACTTAGATGACTCACTTTAAAGAGTTGGATTTTCTACCCATCTTCTAGGTGATATTTCAGATGAATATCTTGTAAAGTTCTAAAGTGTTGATAAGCTATCATCTTGACTGATAAATTTTGCATAGAATTTCCACCAGAAAGAGAAAACAAGCTAGAACAGTGAGAGCAATATAGATAAATAGCAGTAAATAACTCTAATGTTAAGGAAAACTAGCAAGGCAGGTCAGAATGGGTAAGCATATTTACTGCGATGAGCATTAGCAAAAGTAATTCCAATGGTCATCAAAAGATGGATGATTAAATATACATCAAAATGCAATCGTTGAATGTCTCCCCCTCACTGAGGTGCTCTTCTATGATGATCATTAAGAAATCAAGATCATTCAGAAACTCACCTATAGCTTCAACCAATCGCAGAACCATTTTTCCTGTGTGAACTCCTTTGACACAGCTCGTCCAATAAACCTTGTAAGCGTCAATAATGTAGACACAACCCTACAAAAGGGAATTTAACTGTATAAACAACTGATAGAACCTGTAAAAGTGGCATTACCTCTTAAGATTAGTCAAGGATTGAACATGTGAAGCAAAATCAACGTTTTACACCTTAAAACACCAGAGAAAGATTTTAAAATTGGCTGAGAATAACTGTATTGCACGTAGTAAACTATAGACAGAGAATTAACTGATATTGTAGAGGTTAAGATAGAGTTGCGCACCAGATGAAGGATAACCAGTTCATTGCTTCTGCAACTTCATTATTTGATGAATTGGTGTTATAAGCTACTGATAGACTGTTTTTTTTTTTAAATGCAGGAGAATGAGCACGAATAGGACTTCAGAAGTGGATTAGGGATAACGATTCTCCTAGATATTATATTTTCTATCAACGCCAGTATATAATAACTGATCAAGAATTACAATGAATTAATGTTGGTCTGATTCTCAACAGGCCATTTTCATCATATATAATACTAAATCAAAAAGAGCTCCTGAAGTTGCTCAAAGCAAGAAGATCCACATACCCAATCACCCTAAAGCATGTAAAAATCATATAAGATCTATGAACTATCATCTTGTCAGTGTAAGTCTTTAGATTACATATGGTCTAAAAACAACAAGTGTACTAAAATTAGAGGCAGAGTCAGGATTTGAAACTTATTCAGTTAATTAATTTACTCGGTTCTAAACTAATAATTTCTACCTTTTCATGGATTTCTTAAGACAAATACAAGGTTTAGATGAAAGCTAATGGTTCAATTGAATCGGTAAATTATAAACTAGTTCCGCCGCTGACCAAAGTAATCAAGTTTGTGTCTTAATTAGAGCCATTAACACAAGTTTTGCTACTAATAAATATACTCCCTTTGTTTCAATTTGTTTGTCTTGTTTTTTATCTTTTGAAACAGTAGGGTGTTTGGATTGGCTTATTTTTAAGTATTTTGGCTTTTAAGCACTTTTTTATTTAAAAGGAAAGCAAGACAAACAAATTGAAATAAGAGAGTAAAATATAACCACCTATAGTACACAACAACAACATACCCAATATAGTCTCACAAAATGGGGTCTGGGGAGTGTAGGATGTAGGTAGACCTTACCCCTACCTTATGGAGGTAAAGAGGCTGTTTTCGAAAGATCCCGGCTCAAGTAACGCAAATCAAAAAACATATAGAAGGAAAGAAATAAAACATGCACTAGAGGAAGCATCACATAGAACCACGACCACCTATAGTATATGATATCCATATATTTTCATACTTAACATTGAAAAACAAGCTGGGATGCTTTGTAAAAGGAATTTACATTGAGGAAGCAGAGCAGGGAACCAGCCAATGAACCTCCAATAGCAAGGAATGCCAGAAAACGGAAGTCAAATATTGCCTGTTCAAATACAGATAACCAGTGAGTGAGCAATAGATATCAATTTCTGTTCGTATTAACAATCACTAATAAAAAATCATTATCTTTTCATTGAAATTTCCCACTAAAAAATGTTTAGTGGATAGTCATGGATTTTTTGATTGAATCAGCAAGAAGAAAACATAGTAGTATTTTCACACGGAAAAATTAAAAAGCTTCCCAATGTTTCAATGAGAATCTATTTCCATGTGCGTTTTCCCAGTGAACTGGATGGAAAAATCATGTTATATAACAGAAATTTCACATTGATTAGCGGTCGGAAAAGCCTCTGTTTCTAGTAGTGAATAAGTAGCAAGACAATCAAATTTTGTACCCTTTCAACAGTTGACTCAGTGTGCTGAACAAATCTAACAAATCCATTTTCAGGGGTTTTAGTGGACTCAACAAAGGCCACTTTTGGTGTGGATGATGAAGATGATTCATGAGAGGGCATAGCTGATGCTGATGATGATGCAAGTATAGTAGGCAACCGTCTGTAGTTTCTTGGAAGTTGAAGGTTAGATATGGGAAATGATAGTGAAACAGAACTTAATGCAGCCATTGAAGCTGATCAGAAAAGAGAAAAAAATTGAGATATTTTTGTGAAGAAGATTACTAAATATGGGAAATAGTAACAAGAGCAAGAGGTACCACATGGTCTATGGGACCAGCTTTAATTTGGCGCCTATATCTGTCAATAAAAAGGACATTGCTACATTATTACTACTAACATTTCTTTCATTAAGTATATAAAAAAATATGCCATGTGAATCTCGTTCTTAGTTGTTTCTCTTTTTTTCTTTGGATATTTATTAGTACTACTATAGGCACTCACTTTATCAACAAATAAAATGTAAATTTGTGTGAAGAGGAATGGAATCGTGCGCCACTGATTAGTTATCACTTATCAGCTTCCTATAAAGCAAAGATGTGCATAAATATCGATAAATCAGATCAAAAATTAATTTGATTCTTTGGTTTCAGTTTTTCTTTTCGGGTTCAGATTCAATTCTATTTTTCTAAAACTTCCATATTTCTGTTTGGTTTTCGATTTTAGGAATTATCGGTACTGGACTCAGCCACTCTTTCGGACCGATCCAATCATAAATTTCCTTTACACATCCATTTCAATCCAAGCCCATTCCGAAGTTTCCAAGAGTTCTAATTCCTAATTCTTATTTTCTAATTGGCTAAAATAAATGAGCAAATTATATAAAGAGCCAAACATCTCTACCATATTTACTGACTCTCTCACTACTTTATTTTAATTACTTAATATACCACATGTTAACAAAAGACCCTTCGGATACATCCCAACCCCATCAGATACATCCCACCCCTCAGATTCATGCAGATACATGTTGTAACCCCTCAGATACATGCGGGATGCCGATATATCCGAGATAAAACCAAAGATATCGATGTATCCGAGATAAAATCATATATCTAGATGCCTTATGCAATGTATTCGAGTGATTTGGATGTATCCGATGGGATTGGAATGTATTATGTATACGAGTTGTTTGGAATGTATCCGAAGAAAAAGTAGTGGGAACAAACTAATTAGCTCCTAAAAATGTGTGTTTTATTTAAGTTCTCAAAAATAAATCATATCAAATAGCCGCTGCCTTGGTAAACGATTTACTCACGGAAAAATTCTTTGATTTATTTGAAACAACATCAATTTCTATTTAATGCTTGGTTGTGCTAACTGCCGTTAGTGGCTATTGTCGTTGTTGCTTTCTTGGCTAGATTTTATTAGTGTGCTGTAGTTTCATCACACAATTGTTATTATATTGTACTTTAGTGCTCTCATTCAAATAAATACCAAAGAATCGAATTTAAAAAAATCACTAAACCAAAATATGAAATTCGATACACACTATTAAAGAATCGAAAGTCGAAAAATGGAATCGAATTTTGAAAGAAACGAAAAGAAGAACCGAATACCCACCCTTACTAAAATGTGCATCCTGATTGCTTCAATGAATTTGCCGTAGATCAAATTCCTGTTGTTGTAGTCATTATAATTACTTGTATTTTTCTCTTTCTGCATCGTCATAACGTGATTTCTGAGCCATTGATGATGAGGTATTTCTCCAATTACTAGGCGTGTGTTGTTGTTAACATGATCA
The DNA here is from genome assembly GCA_003996215.1 of Jaltomata sinuosa. NCBI lineage: Eukaryota > Viridiplantae > Streptophyta > Magnoliopsida > Solanales > Solanaceae > Jaltomata > Jaltomata sinuosa. Next base: position 761,900 of record QJPP01000117.1, on the reverse strand, counting down.
ACTGAGGTTGAATTGCCATATTGCTGGTAAAGGGACTTAAATGGACATCGTTGAGAACCCTGAGCGTCAACACAAAACACAGAGAGAATCGCAAAGACCACTGCTAATTTTGTTGCGGTAGCCATGTATATATGTTAATTTGTGAAGAGGAATTAAGGTGTTTTGGGAAGTGATTTAATGTACTATATTTATAGGAGGACAGGACAGGGTAGAAGTGAACCAATAATTCTAATTGAATTCTTATTTGGAATTTAGTATGCGTTTTGGCCATGAAAATAAAAAATATTTTATTTTATTTAAAATTTTGGAGTTGTGTTTGACAATATCTTTTTAGAAAGACTTTTTAGAATTTAAGTACTCCTATTTTGACTTGACACGAAATTTAAGAAAATAAAGAAGATTTCTGAATCTTGTGGTCTTAAATTAAAGATATGTGAAATGTACCAAAATGCTCTTTAATTTTGTGGTCTTAACATACCATGTGGAAAATTGAAATTAAAAAGTTACTAAAAAGGAAAAGGGTCATTCTTTTTTAAACAGACTAAAATAGAAAGTAGGTCAAACAAATTGAAATGGAGGGAGTACTATTTAAAAATAACTAAAAGGTGAAAAAGCGAAAGCAAGTATTGGGATGTTTTCACTTTTCCAAATACAATTTCAAATTGTATTTGAAACTTTTATGGCCAACCAATAATTTTTGAATAAATTAAATAATTTTCCGGAATAAAATGAAAAAATTTTATGGCCAAATGGAGCCTATTAGCCTTTTCAAATTTGAGTTTAAGGATCCGTTTGACTATAGATATTGCAAATAGTTTTTGAAATTTTTTTTGATACAAATTTGTCAAATTTTAGCAAAAGTTTTTGGCAAAAAGTCCAAGACCCCAAAATCTAGAAGAAGAAAAAAATACTTTTTGGATTAAAACTTATCCAAACTTTTATATTTCATAGAAAAAATCCATCAATTATAACTCCAACTATAATTTTATCGAACTAACCTCTCATTAAATGCATTCTTATTAAAAAAATTATTTATAAAATATGAAAAGATTATATTAAAGAATAGCTAGTTACAATCGTTGTTATTATTCGCTTTTTTGCATCGATGAATCTTCGTAACTAATTGTAATTTGACAAATTATAATAACTGATAATTGTATTATTAAAATATAGTGTTATGATTTTTGGATAATGTATTATCTAGTTCATTATCAAAATGATAATTTTGTGTTAAGCTTATAAATATTTTTAATAGTTTTTAGAACTTATGGATATGAATAGTATTTCAACTTTTTTAAAAAAAAAGTGAAATATGTTTCCTAAAATCATAATCAAACACATGTTGAAACTTCACCAAAACTTGTTTCCCAAAAATATTTAGGAATGTATGGCCACACACTAGCTAAGTTTCAATCAATGTATAGTAGTTTTGAAGAAAATTGAAGATTAAATATTTAATTGATTAAATTAATTAAACTTTGTGCTCCTTTTATATAAGATTGGTTGTGTATAAAATTAAATTATCATTTAAAACAGTCAAAGTAATTTCATAGTTCCCAATAATTTTTTTTTGATAGGACTTAAGACTTAAGAGCACTTGTATCAAATCAAACCTTAAATGAAGGGTAAAATTGACCTTTGCCTCTTGTTCAGGATGGATCGTTATTGGGAAGGGTATTTTTGAACTATTTATTTATGAAAAGATATTTTGAAATTATATAACTAACAACGAGAATATTTTTATTCCAAAAAGAATACAAAGGATAGAATTGTGCTATTTCAATTAAATCAGGGATATTTTTAGCCCCCTTTCCTACAAAAGTTACGCATATAATGTATCATTTCTCGTTCGGTAAGATTCCTCCATAGTTAACGATTCTTGAAAATGAAGCAACTTCTGGTAAAGAGCGCTTTTCTCTCGATCTATTCTGATAGGCAACGAATCATAATTAATTGGGCAAGCGAATTCTGGATGATTGAATTAAAACAGAAAACTATATAAAAAAAAAGAATAGAGCAGAGAAAAAAAAAGTTTGTCTCCAAAGAATAATAATAATAATAATAATAATAATAAAAATAAAATATCAACGGATATTGTGTAGTAAGTTCTCGATTTCAAGTCTTGAATATAAAAGTATCCTTGGTAGGGAGCGTCATCCCCGAATTAGTCCTAATCAACAAAAATTTGAATTAGTCGAACATAAATGTGAAAATCGAACACCAAAAAGAACACTGTACTAAAAAAGAATAGAACAGAGAAAAAAAGTTTGTCTCCAAAAGAAAGAAAGAAAACACATCGGATATGGTGCAACGGATGAGGTTGCTCCTCCCTTAATTAGAGGTCTCAATTTCGAGTTTTGAATATGAAAAAAACTTTGGTAAGGAGCGTTATCTCCGAATGGACCCTACTCGGCACAAATCTAATTAGTCGGACTTCAATACGAGTATCGGAGACCGAAATGAAAACCAAAAATAAAAAAAGATCCAAAAAGTAAAATAAAAGACTTGAAAATATCTACCAGCCTCAAAATATATCTACAGTATCCTCTGGCGCTCAATGGAAGAGAAAAAAAAAGACATTTTTCTCTTTTAACTTTGACATTTCTATGGCCATGGCTGCATGGTCATGTTCAAACCATTCTCCAGCTTCACTCTTTCCTTATCCTTCTAAATTATCCACTAAACCCTTCTTCCAATATGCAATTCTCTATTGCCCCAAAAATTGCTCTTTTTTGGACCCAATTCATGCATTGGCAATTGAAGCAGCTAATGAGTCTGTCACAATTGAATTGGAAACCAATATTGAGGAGAGTTGCATTAAAGTTGACATCTTTAATGAGAAAATTGAGTTAGCATTGAGAAGAAAGAAGAGAAGGAAAAGAAGAAAGTGTTATTCAGAATGTTTGGAGATGGAGAAAGGGGATAAGATTTTCAATTCTAAACCCTTAAAGACAGGTTTTTACTTGACCCATAAGGAAGAGTCAGAGTATTCTTGGTACCTTAAGGTACAACTCCAGTATTCATCAATTGAGTTCCATTTATTATATACACTCATATTGTAAAGATTCTTTTGTAGCTTAACAATGTGATAGTAAGTTAGTTATCATTTTTAACTGGTTATTACTTTAATGTTTATCATAGAGATTTAGGGGGGGAGCCAGTTAGGGCCAATGGGGTTCATTTGAAAGTTTGACGGAAAATTACTTTGTTTATACACGGTTAAAATTAATTTTTTATGTATATATAATAGATATTGTTGAATCTCATTTGACTTTTTTGTGTGTTTGCTTCTTCATATTTTGAACTCTTTAGTGAAAATTCTGGCTCTACCACTATTTAGATGTAATTAACTTATAAGTGACCTTATTGTGTAAATAGTTTTGACATTGTGAGCGCATAGAACTTAAACTCTCTCATTTATGTAGAAAGTTTATCTTCTTTGCATTGTTTTAATAGAGTATAGTGCTGACAATGGAGATGGAAATTCATACAATTTAAATAAAATGAGTAGACATTTTAATTTGTAACTTTTTGAATAAATTGACGAAGATAGTGGGAAAAGACTTGACCAAAACATCCCTTAGCTTGAACATGTTTACACATGGTTTTATGGTGTTATTATTTTCTTGCTTGTGTTGTCTTTATTTATTTATTTTACTCTTGTACTAGGAAGAAGCAAGAATTGAGATACTGAGAAGGATGGTTGAAGAAACAAGTGAGATGTCACTAAATCCAAATCAATTGGCTAAGGCAGCAGGAATGAGCACAAGAAAACTAGATAAGCTCTTGGTTAATGCTAAAGAATCACAAAAGAAGATAATTCAATGCTATAGAGGGCTTGTTGTATCTGTTGCAGCTTCATATCAAGGCAAAGGATTAAGCTTACAAGATCTAATACAGGTTCTCACTTTCTTCCCTGTAATTTGGTTTTACTGCCATCGCGATTCTGTTTTTCCTTTGGACCGTAATCACCCCCTTCTTCACTGCTAATTACAGGAAGGAAGCATAGGTCTACTTCATGGTGCTAAAAAGTTCAATCCTAAGAAGGGGTATAAGCTTTCTACTTATGCTTATTGGTGGATTAGGCAAGCTATTACTAGAGCCGTAGCAAACAAATCTAGATTTATTAGATTACCGGTAAGCTGATGCTTCATTAAGGACTTCGTTACTCTTTATATTCACCATTGTGCAAGTTTTGCTTGTGATATAGTGATGACTGTCAAATTTTGTGATGGTTCTAGTGCATTGGCCATGAAATTGCAGTAGTCTAGAGCTGAGCGTCAAATCTCAGGGTCTTTTTCTACATGGACTTTTTCAGCATAGTCATGCAATGAAATGCTGATAATTCAGCAATATTAGCCCGCGAAAATCATAATCATTGCTAAATTAGTTTACTAACAATAAGCTCATTAGGCCAACTTCTTCATCAACTTTTCTGGTTAAGTAGATACATGTATAGTTAGTTATGATTGTAATTAGTGAAATGCATTGGTTAGTCTGTAATATGCAGGGGAGCATATCTGAGCGTGTCCCAAAGATTTGCAATGCGAACACTGAGTTAAGCAGAAAGCTTCGGAGAATGCCTTCTTACGATGAAATTGCAGAAGCTCTTGGTATGGATGTTTCAACTGTTAGACTAGTTATTGAGAGAAACCGAGCACCAATTTCCATTGATCAAACAGTAACTAGCCAAGGCTACATGTCATTAAAGGTTTGTCCCAAATCTTTGTTGTTTCAACAATTGGTTTCTTAAATTAGCGTCGCTAATGAGAATTTGTTGCTTATATGCTGCTGGAAATTGGATTAGTCTTGCCTACAAAGAATAACTTGATACCTGAAGTTTTTTCTATACCTGTAGTACTTGGTGAATTGCAACGGAAAGAAATGAACTACTAGTAATAAGTGAAATATAATGGAAAAGAAAAGGGTAGCCTTTTTCTCAAGAAGGGAAAATAATCAACATAATAGAATTTTCCTTTTAACTACTACTAGAGTAGAGAGGAATGAATACAATATACTTGAGCAAACCACAATAACTTGCTACTAGATATATTTCCTTTATTTACTATTGCACCAATTCGTATACGGGATGACTGTTCTAAATAAAATTGGGAAGAAAACAGTTGACTTAATCGAAATAGAGCTTCTTATTAAGCTAATGCTGATCAAGCTCAACTTAAAATTACACACGAAAAGGCGCCTGATTATAGATAAGTTAAAGCTCATGTCCTTCTGTCAAATTTTGATTCTTGCAGGATATCATATCAGGGCCAGAAGACACAACACCAGAAGAAATTGTGAAAAGACAAATGATGAAACAAGACCTAGAGAAGCTTCTCCACAATGTATTATGTGATAGAGAAGCAAAGATTCTGAAACTGCACTTTGGCCTAAATGGAGATACCCCTCAATCTTTTGAGGAGATTGGAAGAGTGCTTAAGCTTTCAAGAGAAAGGATTAGACAGATTAATTGCACTGCCTTGTCAAAATTACGGGAAACTAGTATGTTAGACTGCTTCAAAATGTACATTACATGATAATATTCTGTAAAGACAGGATATTTTGTACATTGTAGCATTGTTCACAAGCAAAATTGAATTGGTACAGTTTTATAAAAGATCAACAAACAGTTAATCAATCATGTGAAAAATTGTACTTAGCTGAATGTAAAATGTTTATTATGAAAGTTTAATACAATGCCTCCTAATTCTGAATTCAACACCTAACCTACATGAACATCATTCTATCATATGATATTTCTTAACTTTTAAGGCACTGACTGAACCAATATGCTGAGACTAGGGCCGGCATGTTATGGTAGATACCGAATACCATATCGGAACCGAAACTTTTGATTTCATAGTTTTGGTATTATGATATATGATATGGTATTTAGTATGCATTTTAAAAAAAAAGTTGGTATTCGGCATTTTTTAAAAATGCGAAAATACCGAATACGGTACAAAAATATATAGTTACTTATAACTCATATATATTATTATAATACTAGCAAAAATATAAAATAGCATTAGTATAAAACTAATTATCTAGACGTTCGAACGTTGACGACTCTATCTTGATTGAGATGTCCTCTTTGAGTGATTGATTAATGAAGTGAATTGTTTATACTTTCTTTTGAATATTTCTACATGTGTAAGGTGTAAGTATGATATAATTGAGGTGTTTCTTGAAAAGTCGAAGTCATAATTCTCTATTATATGAGTATATGTAAGTAGAAGTCGACTAAACTATGGTTACCGATTTACCTTACCACAAAATACCGAAATTGAACCATATCGAATTAATTTGGTATGATAATGATATAGTATTTTTTAAAAACGAAAAGAGAACCGAAATTTCAATACCGTAGCATACCATACCATGTCTACCCCTAGCTGAGTCTGGTGGGCTTGAGAAGTATATGTATAGACATGAACATAAACTGACAACAAGAAGCGTTTGTAGTCCAACGGTTAGGATAATTGCCTTCCAAGCAATAGACCCGGGTTCGACTCCCGGCAGACGCAACTCTATTTTTTTTTAATTATTTTTTTGAAAAATGGATTATTAGATCGTTGTCAATACTGTCATTTTTTGTCTTGTTATGATATGTTTGTTTGTCAATTTTTGTCTTGTTATATGATAGGTTTGTCATTTTCTCACTTTTCTTTCCATTCATTATGTAGTTGCGTACAAATTTGTAATTGTGAATTGGTGTGGCCAGATCAAGAAAGGATGTGTAATTGGAAATTTATAAAATGTGTTCTTACAAATTGTATGCAGATTTGCGGTTTTCCCTATCTTGGAGGGTGGATATTGTACGTATTAAAATTTCACTTGTTTTTATACATCGTGATATCCATTCAATACACTACACACTGGTTAATCAGAAGGTGCCTGTATTCGAATAATAATACCTCATTGCCGTTGTGTCTCTCTATAATACTGTCTTGTACAGACTTGCTTTCTTGTTGGATGTAGGAAGATTATATGTTCATTTTTTAGTCTATGGTGAATGGTAGATACTGGATTGATGGAATATACCACTTTTAGTAAACAATGTTGATCTACTTAAGAGAGAGAGAGAGAAACAAAATTGATGCTAGCTTCAAAAGTTTTATGGGTTACATACATATCACTATGGTACATGTCAACAGTTATTCTTTGTGCAGATTATGAAGAATATACAAGGAAGCAGAAGACAAGAAAATACACACGGAGTAGCTCAATAGATCAGTACCAGTGGCTATAGTCACCATCTTGCTCCTCTCAAACATCTTGACAAGAAGGATCATGACAATTACATGTCCTACTTTGGTTTTTAGTTCATCAAGTGAACTGATCTTCATCCATTTTGGCCTCTCCTGCATGGCACCATAAACCGATTTAAACAAGAGCATAAAAAGAGAACTATTTCTACAATCATGCATGCTTCCTGGTTTGATGTATACAAGATGCATTCATCTTCACAAGCTTACATGTTACTACACTGATTTTAACGCTCGATAGAGGGCCATAACAGTAACAGGTACCGAAGAAAGAATCTAACTAGCTCGCTAAACCCGCCAAAAGACACTCTTACAGGGTGTGATATTGTCCGCTTTGGACCAAGCCCGCACGATTTTCCATAAAAGGCCTCACACCATTAAGAGATCCTACGCCTTATATGTAGCTTCCCAATCCTTTCAGCTACCAATGTGGGACTTTTGTTCGCACATCCAACAACAACAATTTTCTGCAGTTCGATAAAATCCTTAATACCAGTTATTTTAGTCTTTTAGGGATATTCAGGAATCATCGTAGTCCTGTGAATACTACAATCTTCAGCAGACTGCTAGCAGAATTAGATGATACAGTGAACCTTTAGGAGTATCATTTGGCTGTATCTCAAGAGCCTATATAAAGTTCGAAAATGATCTCAGAGATTCATTAGCATCTGTCCAATCAGAACCCCGGGATTCATTGATATCTAAAACCAAGTATAGAAAAATTATTTTGTTGTAGAATTAAGGCTTCACTGGGCATTGCTGCTACATTAGAGTAAAACCATGTTTCTTAATACATTATGGTTGGAAAGTGAACCACATTAGATCATGTGACATGAATGCAATTCCAGCTTAAACAACTCTCTTCTAAATAAAGTAGTTTTCATTTTGAAAGAGAATCATCAAATTTTGCCATCTCCAAATTCCTTTCTCCAGTAATCAAACAGGAAAGAATAAACTGAAGTTTATGATGAAGGAAAAATATATAGTGGAAGTATAAGAACCGTTAAAATTGGTAAACGGAATTGAGAAAGAAATAGAGTTCATAAATCAAGAATATCCAGGGTGTGACTACCTTAAGAGCAAACATCCCAAACAAAGAAGACTGCTTGAGGGCACGGTCGGCGGTTGGATGCACATCAGGAGAGACATTAGTTATGAACAATCCATACAATCCCATCCCAAATATTAACATCACGGTCCCAGCAAGATAAACATCTGCATTACAAGGATAATAAACTCAGGAACAGAAAAAGAAGACATTACGTGTTTAGATGTAAATATATCACCCAGTAAATTGACATCTTAGTTGGAAATTCTGCAACTTTGATACAAGCGACAACTGAATATTCTTTCAGAACAACAACCTCTATATGACCAGGGCATGACTTCAAGAACAGTGCATCGAATCCAAGGGAAAGATTAGAAAAGGATTTTTATCCATCTACTGAGTGATATTTTAGATGAATATCAGATTCTGGTGTAAATATCAGAATATCTTATACAGTTCTAAAGTGTTAAGCTTTCTTCTCGACTGATAAATTTTGCTAATAATCTTCCACTAGAAAGTGATAGTAAGCTAGAAGACTCAGGGTAATCTAGATAATTTTGCAGCAAATGACTCTAACATTAAGGAAAACTACTAAGGCAGGTTAGAACAGGATAGCATATACACAGCGGTGCACAAATAATTTCAAAGTGGTCATCAAAAGATGGATGATTGAAGCTACATTTAAATGCAACCGTCAAATGTCTCCCCTACACTGAGATGCTCGTCTATTTCGAGTTTCTGACGACAAGCATGATGATCTTTAAAAAAATCAAGATTATTCAAAAACTCACCTATAGCTTCAACCAACCGTAGAACCATTTGTCCTGTGTGAATTCCTTTGACACAGCTCGTCCAATAAATTTTGTAAGCGTCAACAATGTAGACACAGCCCTACCAAAAGGAATTTAACTGTATAAACAACTGATAGAACCAGTAAAAGTGGAATTATTTCCTGTCCTGATGATGACATGTAGTAGAAGGGAGAGTAAGAAGCACATTAGTTGAGGACTAACTGTATGAAACAAAATCAATGTTTTACGCCTTAAAACACTAGAGAGAGAGAGAGAGGCATTTAGAAGCAATAATGTACCTAAATAAACAATCGACTGAGGATAATTGTACTGCACTTCATAAACAATAGAAGTTAAGATAGAGTTTCCAAACAGATTGAGGACATCATCATTTAATCATTGGTGCTTTTAGCTAGTGATAGATTACAATATTTTGAAATGCAGGAGAACGAGCTCCAACAAGACTTCGGTAATGGATTAGGAATAACTGACTCCCAAGATACTGTGTTTTCTATCAATGCATGATGTATGATAACAGATTTACGAATGGACTAATGTTAGTCTGGTTCTCAACAAGCCATTTTCATCATATACTGAATCAAAAAATAACTCCTGAAGTTATTCGAAGCAAGAAGTTTAACATACCCAATCACCCTAAAGCATCTATAAATCATGTAGAAATTATCAACATCTTGCCGGTCTATAGGTTACGTGTGGTCTATAAAACAACAAAAGCACTAAATGTATCCAAGTTTGTGCCTTAATTACATCCTTAAACAGAAGTCCTGCATCATAAATTTCACTAGGAAACACAAAGTATAATCAAATTTAAAAATAAGGGATGCTTGAAAAAGGAATTACATTGAGGAAGCAGAGCAAAGAGCCAGCCAACGAACCTCCAACAGCAAGGAGTGCCAGAAAACGAAAGTCAAATATCGCCTGCCCAAATACAGATAAGCAGTGAGCAATAGATATGTGAAACATACATCAATTTTCCAGTCATATTGAACAAATATACATACAACGCAGTGTCAATTCTTGATACCATGTGGTGGTTCTATGTTTTGAGAATATGGGACTTGAAACCTCACCTTCCATGAAACCGTTGTTAGAACTGCTGCCACTGCACTAAATAGTTTTTTCTTTGCTCAAAATCACCTCCATGGGCATATCATATTCTTAATTTTCTGACTCCAATTATAGTACAGTCGCATAAAACAAGTTCAGTATCCAATTGTTTAGCCCGATATCACTCCTAGGTGCTCTGATACAACTCTTTAATCTTGTTTTAAGCTATTATGTTATGATGTTCAAATAGCTATACCAATAGCTTTTTTTTTTTTAATAACCATAGTGTCGGGCCAGCTTGCATGCACCTCGACTAATTCCACAGGATACCTGCCAACTTCCACTAGCAACAGGTACCAGGTAACTATGTCCACCAAGGTTAGAAGATATGGGAAGAAATCACCTAGTATTTTTGTCCCTGATTTGAATCTGAGACCTCATGGTATTACCAATAGCTTTTAGAAAGATTATAGAGAGTTGGAAGAACCCTTGGGAAACATCAGAATAATGGATGATTAAATTCAGAGGCGGAGCTAGAATTTGAAGCTTATAGGTTCAGGATTTTAGCCCTTATTAAGTTACTGTTTTCTAAATTAATAATTTATAGTACATCTTTTTGAGATAGAAGTTATACTAATAAAATAAACAAACATACAAATAATAGTAACAACAAGTAGCAAGAAATAACAACAACAAAATCAAATTTTGTACCCTTTCAATAGTTGACTCAGTGTGTTGAACAAATCTAACAAGTGGGCTTCCATTGGGATTTGCCATAGCATAATTTAATCCATTTTCAGGGGTTTTAGTGGATGATGATGATGATTCATGAGAAGGCATAGTTGATGATGATGCAAGTATAGTAGGCAAACGTCTGTAATTTCTTCGAGTTTGAAGGTTAGATATGGAAAAAGGCACATGGGTCAATGAAACGGAAGTCAGTGCAGCCATTGAAGCTGATACGAGAGAGAAAATTGTGATATTTTTTTGTGAATAAGAGTTCAGAATTGGAAGTACTAAGAGCAAATGCCACTTGGTTTTCTCTGGGACCAGCGTTTCTCCATCAAGCTTTGGCGGGTACAATATCCCACTAAAAGAAAATAATTACTAACATTTCTTTATTTCTCTCTCCATCTCAATTTACTTGGCATAATTATAATTTCAAGAGTCAATTAAGGTTTTTTATCAAAATTTCTTATTAGGCCTTTAAATATTTTTAAATTGCTAATTATTGTGATTTTGAATACTTTTTTACATAGTTTTCAAATATATTAACTTTATTTCAAAAAACTTAAAGCTTTTATTTCTTAATTTACGACCAAAAATTGAAAGTTTGAATCTGAAAATTTCAATTGTGCCACATAAATTGACACAAAAGAAATAGTATATACCATGTGAATCCTTTCACCCGTTCTTAGTTTTTTTTTTTGGGTGGAGTGGGTGGGAGATAATATCCCAAATGCTCACTCAACTAAGAAGTCTTTACTCATAAAGTCACTCAACTTTGATTTTTACTCCAAAAGTCACTCAACTAACAACTCTTCTCTCAGATAGTCATTCAACTTTAGTTGTTACTCCAAAAATCATTCAACTATAAATGTTTTACTTACAAAGTCACTCAACCTATTTAATTAATTTTTTTCATTAAAATATGCTAATATGAAATATTTATTTTAAACAAAAACTCTAAGAAATAAAAGAATATCCATTTAAGTTTTGAAAATAAAAAGAAATATTTTTTTATAGAGTGGAAATTTAGTTTAAATAAAAAGTAAAAGAGATTAAAATAATAAATATATAAAGTAAATGTGACAACAATTTTTTTATTTTTTTTAACAACAAATATATTGAACCTCCTTAAATTTTTGTTTGCTTATGCTTTTTTAGTAAAAATTATGAATATCACTTATTACATTATTCAAAAATATTAATCTTATTTATTCTCTTTTGTTTTCTTAATTGAAGAAATAAAAGAGATAATAAAATAATAAATATATAAAATAAACGTGACAACAAATATATTGAACCTTCTTAATTTTTTGTTTATTTATTCTTTTTTAGTAAAAAAATATGAATATCACTGATTACACTATTTAAAAATATTATATCAATAAATATTAGGATATGTTCTTAAAAAGTTTTAAAGATAAGAAGAAAGAAGTTGGCTCTTAAAGTAATATAATATTAATACTCCAATAAAAAAAAAGAATTCAACGAAAGGTTAGGACATAATTTATATATATATAACTTTATTATCTCTTTTTTTTATTTAAACCAAAATTCTTCTCTATAAAAAGAATAAAAAGAAATATTCTTTATATTTCTTTGAGTTTTAGTTTTAAATAAAAATTTCATATTAGCAAATTTTAATGAAAAAATCAATTAAATAGGTTGAATGACTTTGTAAGTAAACATCTATAGTTGAGTGACTTTAGAAGTAAAAATCAAAGTTGAGTGACTTTATGAGAGAAGAGTTGTTAGTTCAGTGACGTGACTTTTGAAGTAAAAATCAAAGTTGAGTGATTTTCTGAGTAAAGACTCCTTAGTTGAGTGACCATTTGGGATATTTAGGGTGGGGGTGGGGGTGGGGGTTTCTATTTAGTGTCCAATATTTATCTTGTGACCCGATTAATCTATATTGGATCCGTGAATTAGCGTTGGAAAGTCCAATTTTGGAGGGTAAAACGCTTCGTACCAAAGAAGGACTCCATAATATCGATCTAGGGCTCGAATTTAAAAACTCTAATTAAGGATGAGAAGTACTTACTACTCCACCACAATTATTGATGGTGAATCTCATTCCTTTTTCCCCCTCTCTTTTTCGTGTTTTGTTTGTTTAATTTTTGTTTCATGAATTTTTATCACTACTTTGTTTTAAATTATGTGAAGTGGTTCAAAGTTGCATCTAAACTATGTGAACCATTAACGTACGATTTATTAGTAAACTTGATTTATTTTGCTTCGTTTTTTATGAGTAAATTTGATTTATTTCGCTTCGTTTATAAATAAATTTGATTTATTTCACTTAGTTTATAAAATAAATTTGAATTATTTAATATAAAAATTGAATAGTTTCTCCAATTCCTAAACCTTAAACTGAAATTTGAACTATTTCAAACTTTTGAAATGCAGTTTTTTTTTTTTTTTTTTTTTTTTTTTTTTGTAATAGAACAATATTTCAGCATTTTGCAAATACTAAATTGATCATAAATATTTGGAATTTCAGTATTTGAACGTGAAATGAAAATTGGTTCGAAAATATATATTTCAAATGAAATGCTCGTTTTCAACTTTCACAATTTTAAAAAAACTAAAATTCACCTCCTAATTACCCAATATTTTTTCCCGCCACGTTTAGACCTAATGATTAATAAAATAGATTAAAAATTATAAATTTTTAAATTTAAATTTCAATAAAAATAAAAACACTAGATAATTTTTTACTCGATATTCGCTAATGGGAGGTAATAAAAGAGGAAACACAGTTCCATGTGGAGATTTTTGGAGTAACCACAACCAAACATACTTAGCAATCATTGAGCACCCACGTATATTTACATTCAAAATGGAGCCCATGAAAAATTGGGAAAACGAGTCTATACCGCTGATAACAAAACTAAGGAAATATAGATAAATTTTGTCTGGTTGGTTGTTACGTATTATATCACATTGTATTGTATTATATTGTATTGTATTGCTTTTAATAAATACATATTTGGATATATTAGAATATATTTTTTTCATTATTACACAATGTCATACATCAACAATATAAAAGATAAACCTATAAGAAAAGTAAAGTACGAGGTAGACCTACTATGAAAAAAGTAGGATAAATGATGAAATAGGATTACTAAATAATAAGTAAAGACGAAATGAGAAAAAAATATAAGGTAACGATGCAATCACATCAACTCGGTCATTAATTACACAAAATGAGACTTTTCGTCGTTATTTAATGGTGAATTTAACGACATGTTATAAAAAAAATTTAAGTAACAATCAAAACAAACATTACATTTAAACTAACAACACGACACTATGTTTTTAGCCACCAATAAAGTACACATCCGATCATTGCTTCAATGTGTTTGCCATAATATTGATCTTCTAGTCATTAATTACTATTGCGGAAATTCCAAAACCAATATGGATCGTGAGTTTCTTAAAATATATCAGCGAAAAATTCAAGACATAATTAATAATTATCAGTACGCCATCTTTTTCTGCATCATGCTAACGTGATTTTTGAGCCATTGATGTTCATCAAAGAAGGTGCCAGGATGATCATGTTGTTGATGATCAATTGTGCGACTAAATGTTCCAAGAGTATTAGTACTGGAGATGGAATTCCCATATTTCTGGTACAGGGATTTAAACGGACATTCTCTCGGAGCGCGACCGCCATGATCAACGCAAAATAGAGATAGAATCACGAGAAGAACGACGAAGAATCCTACTAATTTTGTTGCGTCTGCCATGTAGGAACCGGCCTTATTGATGTTATTGTAGTCATTATTATTATCAGTATTTTTCTCTTTCTGCATCGTGATAACGTGATCTCTCAGCCATTGATGCTGAGCAAAGAAGCCGGGATCATGAGGTGTTTCTCCAATTACTAGGGTATTATTTTTGTTATCATGAATAATTGAAGGTTGTTGATGATCAATTGTGCGAATAAACAATCCAAAACTAGCACTAGAGATAGAATTCCCATATTGATGGTACATCGACTTAAACGGACATCCTTTGGAAGCGTGAGCGCCGCCAAATACACAAAATACAGAGAAAAGAAAGAAGAAGAAGCCAATTTTTGTTGTGACAGCCATGTATTTGTAAAGAATTAAGGTACGAATGATGGAATAAAGTGTGTTAGGAAGGTTGATTTAATGGACACAATATATAGAAGGGGAGAAGTGAACCTAATCCTAATTCTAATTGGATTCTAATTTGGAACTTAACCTTTAATTTTCAAATTAAGTTTAGGTTTTGTATATATGGTATAAAATATATTTGTATGATGAAAAAAGTTTTGATTTATATTACTCCATAAAAAAGGTATGAGTGATGGAATAAGGTGTGTTGGGAAGGTGATTTAGTGTACTACAATATATAGAAGGGGAGGACTGAACCTAATCCTAATTGACTAATTCTAATTGGATTTGTATTTGGAACTTAACCTTTTCAAATTCGGTTTAGGTTTTATGCTATAATAATGAATATGGCAATAAAAAATATTTGTATGATGAAAAATGTTAGACTGAAAAATTATCGGTTTTCCTATTATTAGATGACAGGTGGTCATACGGAGGCATGAGTAAATTAAGAATTCTTAGTAGGCGTTGAGCCATGAAACAAAAAAATCACTTTATTTGAAATTTTTAAAGTTGAAGTTGGAATTATTTGATCATAATTTTTACAATTAATATTTAAAATTTAAATATATTTTTTTAAAAAAATATAAAATATTATTTGAACATGGAATATAATGTTATTTTATGAAAATAAAAAATTTAATTTTTTTTTAGAAAAAAATAAATTAAAAATTGAAAAAAATAAACATGAAAAACGAGAAAACAAGGTTTTGGTAGTTTTTCAAATTCCAAATATAACTTCAAGTTGTATTTGAAATTTTCATAATCAAACACTATTTTTCAAATAAAGTGAAATAATATTCCAAAAAAAAGTGAATAATATTCATGGCCAAACGAGCACTAATAATAATAAAACATCAACAACAATTTAGAACATTTTTTATGATCAAACAAAAAATTTAATTATTGAAGATTACTATCTTATATAAGAGGCTTGCAGCTAAACTCAAGCAGGCACCTCTTGGACAAGGTGCCTGCTTAAGCTACATGCTTAAGGGGTCTCGTTTCGAAAAATTTAATATTTTCTCCGTTTTAATTTATTTGTCTTGCTTTTCATTTTAATATGTTATATATTTGATCAAAATATTATATTATGTATTTGATAATTATGTAAAAGATATTATAAATCACAATATAAAAAATTTGTTGACTCTCGAAATTGTATTAGTGCCACATAAAGCGATAAAAATGACATAAAAAGTATTATAAATCACAATAATTAAAAAAAATGTATAATAAATTTAGTGAATTTAAAAATTCTATCTATGTAACATATATTGAGCCCGTACTGACACAGAAATTTGTATATATTCTTACAATTCACAATATAAAAATTTGGTTGGCTCTCAAAATTCTATTACTGCCACATAAATTGGAACCGAGAGAATAACACGATAACTAAAAACTGAAAATATTTAAAAATCAGATGAGAAATTTGATTCACTATTCAAATTCCATTCGTGCCACGTAAATTGGAACAAAAAGGGTAACATATATTATTTGAAAATGACGTAAAAAGTATTATAAATCACAATAATTAAAAAAAAAGGTATAATAAATTTAGTGACTTTTCAAATTCGATATATGTAACATATATTGGGCCCGTACCAAGAGTTGTATGCTTGAGAGCTGTGTGCTTGCAGGGACCCACTTCAAATTTTTTAACATTTTTCTCCGTTTAAATTTATTTGTCTTACTTGTCATTTTAATCTGTTATATATTTGATTTAAATATTCTATTATGTATTTGATAATTACGTAAAACATATTATAAATCACAATATAAAAAATTGGTCGGCTATCAAAATTCTATTAGTGCCACATAAATTGGGACCGAGAGAATAACACAATAACTAAAAACTGGAAATATTTAAAAACCATATAAGAAAATATTCAAATTCCATTTGTGCCACGTAAATTGAAATAAAAGGAGTAACATATATTATTTGAAAAAGATATAAAAAGTATTATAAATCACAATAATTAAAAAATATATAATAAAATTAGTGACTTTTAAAATCTTATCTATATAACATATATTGAGTCCGTGCTGGCACAGGATTTTGTGTCTAGTGTAAAAATAAGGACCATGCGCGATAGTCCTTTAATTTTTAATGGCTTGCCTCAATTAAGGAATTAAAGGATAAATTAAAACTTGCATGTATCCCTAGAAAATACAATTCCACCCTTAATTATTATTTTTTTTAAAAAAAATCTTCTCTAGGAGCTTCCATCTCTTTTACCCCTAACTGAATTTATTTAACGTTTTGAAAAAATGTGAAAATTTGAGGTTAGGTTCGAAAAGGCGGGATCCTCACTTCATTATGATGGCAAATTTTGTCGGAAAACCTCAAGCGAAAGGATAACTTAAAAGTAACAAAATTCTAAAAGAAAAGTGAAAATTTGATTATGATCTCACATATGCTTCCGAAGATATATACACATATTTGCTTGATTATAGATAGATTAATGTATTAAGTAGGAAATTATTTTAAAATCAATCCTTCAATTTGCATACCCATATAAGGAGTTTCATGTTCATATTGATGCATCACTTTATGCAATTACATATATGTCAACACAAGGAATCGCTTGACCAATCGATTTTCTTTTATATTATATGCTATATATTCAGTTGACCACTGAATCTTCTATCATAATAATTCAATTCGTACCAGACTCTTTATTACCTTGCCCATTGCATCATGAGATATTGTGGTCTTGCCCAATTCCTATCTCATGTTACCCCTCGTGACAAGACTTAGCCAATTAATCTCTAGCTCTCACGATGGACTTGCATGACGAGGGAGGTTTGATAGACATTAATCTCTAATAAGTATGAAAAAAAATTCATCAAAACACTATTATAATTAATCTATGATACTACATATAATTTTGTCATACCAAACGCACCCTTAAATAAATTTATACAATGAAACAAGGACAGTAATTGGTCTGAAATCGCAATTTAGGAGTCGTTTGGTAGAGTGTATTAAAAAATCTAATGCATGCATTAGCTTTGTGTATTACTAACACCTTCTTTGATATACTTTTTCAACTTATGTATAACTAATGCAAACATTAGTTATACACTCTATTGTATGTTGAGCTATGTATTACTAATACTGTGGATTTTCATGTATTAGTAATGCAATGTGTTCTAATGCATGTATTAGCATGGTTAAAGACATAATTGTCCCTCAAACCTTTTCCACATCATTTCTACCATATTTCTGAAGGGTATTTGTGTAAACAGTTTTTTTTAGAAATTATGCAATGTATGTTATTTTTAATACACCAAATCAAACACTGTATAAAAAAAAATCTCATTACTAATATACCATATTCTGCACTATTCTTATACATTCTACCAAATGACCCCAAGTGTTGTCAAAATTCAATCACCAATTAAACATAAAACAATCCAAAACAAAGAAAAGAAAAAAGATTATGGAATATCATATTTAACGTAAAAGAAAAACAAGTAGTAAAGAAAAAAGAAAAAAGAAAAAAGAAAAAGAAAAACACACACATACACACAGTCGAGCGTGTGGGCTACAGTGTGCACCCAATTAGGGTTTAAGCTTCACTTCTAAACCCCTTGTGCAAAATAACCTAAAAGCTTTATCAGAGCTTCAATTTTCTGGGCGCAAAAAGCTTCTTTCAAGTGAGGAGAAAAAGGAATGGGGATTTTCGAGCCTTTTAGAGCAATTGGATACATTACGACCAATGTCCCTTTCTCTGTACAGAGACTTGGTACTGAGACCTTCGTCACTGTCAGTGTCGGCAAAGCTTTCCAAGTTTACAACGTATGCTTTACCCCCCTTGACCATTCTCAAGTATTTTTTTTCTTTTTTCGATTTGGGTGTAGAATTAATTGTTCTTTTTGGATTTTTTGAATGTGCAGTGCGCTAAACTCAGCTTGGTTCTCGTTGGTAAGCAATTTGCTTATTTGTTGATTCATTTTTATGTATAATTTCACTATTTCTAAGCAGTTTAATTCTTGAAATTTGTTAAATTTGAACTTATGATTCAGTTAGAACTTAATTACTTTTTTGGGTGGGGATGGGGGCGATGTGGTAGTTGAAGTGAGAAAGAACCTATTTGTTATGCGATGTATTGGTTTATGCACTAGATAGGTCTCTTAAGTTGCACAGAGAAAGGGGAATGCCGAGGGGAAGGAATCCTGTATTATGTGGACTTGGATATGTACATACCTGTTGTTCAAGTTTTACTAAGCTTTTTTTGGTGTATGTTGAAGGATCTGTGGTATCCATACCCTTGTTTAGCCTATTAACTCTGAATTAGGAGTCCCATTTCTGATGTCTTAAACTACTGTTATGGACTTTAACTTGTTCTTACATCCTGTGGGAGATCTTAGACTGAAATGTATTAATGTAATCTTGAACATCTTCAGTAGTTGTAGGCTGCAAAGTATGAGGACATAGTGTTTTGATGAAATTAGTTGGTTTTTAATTGTTAAAGGGAGTGTAAAGCAGTTGAACATATTATTAACCTAATAAGCCAATAAGGAATAGTAGAAGACAAAGACAGATGATATAACATTGTACACATTGATTTTTGAGATATAGTTGAAGGAAGCCCTGGAGCAACGATAAATTTGTCTCTGTATGACCTATTGATCACGAGTTCGAGCCATGGAAGCAACCACTAATGTTTGCATTAGGTTAAGTTGTCTACATTACACCCTGGGGTGCGGCCCTTCCCTAGACCCTGCTACTGCGTGATGCTTTGTACACCGGGCTACCTTTTTTTCATTTTCAGTTGAGCATAATTAGAATATATTCTATACCGCACATTGTGTACCAATGAGTTGGACTATTAGACTATCTATTGTAGTCTCAACTTTTCAGTTTGAATACCAGATTCTCACTGAACTCATCCAATTCTGTGCCCAAATTTGTCAAACTACTTCTGTTGTAAATGAATGGTTCCAAGCTAAGAAATAAGTATATGAAAGTTCTATCAATGTCAAATGCATGACAAATTGATATGACAAATTTAGTTTATCATTCATATTCGATGTGGCTAGCATTACTGGACTTTAGAACAGATGGAAGTTATTGTGTTTCTTTTCAGTTTACTGCAATACATCTGGCCTTTGCTGCAAAAATATTCCTAATTTAGTGTAAACATCCTTGAAGAGATCACCATCAGGGGAATTGATACTCTTTAAGATAAAATCTGGGTCTAGGTTACTTAAATTCCTAAAAATAAAACACGTAAGTCTCTTTTAAGTTTTAACCTTTCGCTATACCCTTTTTGGTATTCCATGAAAGCTTTATCCTATTAGTTATTTAATGAAGTTCCATTTTTCTATTCCATAGTTTTACCTTCTAATTATTCTATTAAAAGAAATGATGCTTAGATACCGCGTGTTTATTTGCATCCCACAAACTGTAATTAATCAATAACTATAGGATGGGAGAATTAATGTCTGTGATGTTGGAACTGAACTTTTCATTTCAATTTTCTATATGGAGTTCAATTTTAAATGTGAAAAGGGATTCATAAAAATAGATACAAGTTCTTTATACAAAAAATAAAAATAGGTACAAGTTTTAAGAGAAAATTATCTTCAGAAGGAGATGTGAGGGATTGTCCCTGCTAGTAGCCAATTCATTACAGTGTTTTGCAGTTATAGGGTTAGGGGAAGCTCAGTTGCCTAACATAGAGAAAAAAGCGTAATGTAAGAAGACGATTTCAGTAAATAAGAGAAACAATGTGCTGTTGGACAAAAAAAGAAGAGAAACAATGGGATCTGCTCTTCTAGAAACAGTAATCAGTTTAATATTACTTGTTAGTATTAGTTTTGATGCCCGTAGTCCTGTACTAGTTAGCTATACTGCCGTGTTCAGATATTGTGAACTAAAAATCAACTATGCCTCACTCCCATAGTAGTTGGGTTGGCTATATGGATCCTCTATATCCGTTCCACTCTACTTGCATCCTTTTCATTTCAACATCAATTAATTTATCTTTTCAAAGCAGGTTAGTGGTTACTGGTTTCCAAAAATATAGTTTTCTATGAATTTTCATGTATCCCTATACTAAAATACAAGTGTCAAACCCGAATAAAGACTTTTGGCAACGACAGACCTAATGTAAGTTCAACCTATTGTGTGGTGGAAAAAGTAGTATCTAATTATTTATGGAGTTATTTAGTTTCGTTCTTAATATTTTTTCCCTGCACTTCCTCGACATTCATATTTGAATTTTGAATGAAGGCCCGCAATTGTCAAAGAAGATTCGAGCTCTCGCTTCTTATCGTGAATATACTTTTGCTGCCTATGGGAGTGACATTGCAGTTGTCAAGCGTGCTCATCAGGTTTGTTTTATCCTCTATATTAATCCTGATAAGAAAACCTCAACCATTGAGGCATCCCCGCTCCAGAGAACTTCCATGAAGAGGAAAAAGAATCTAGTGATGATTGATCACATTACTCTTGTATCGGTTTGAAGAACGCCTTTTTTCTAATATGGTTTGAAGATTACTTGGCCTTGTGTTGGGGCCATTAATTGTATACTGTTACTTCTGTCATTTGTCATTCACAAAAAACCCATGATCTCTGGAAAGTTTTCCTTTTAAGTGCGGATGCGTTTTAGCTTCCTAAAATTTATCGATGATCTGAATGTTTCTAAAGTAGGAGGATAATTCTACTGAAGCATCTGGTGTCACGGGGGATCTCTCCTTGAATAATCCCCTTATCTGATCTTCCTTTCCTTTTGCCCTCATTTTGCTTGGATGAAGGTCAGATTTTGTTTCAAATGGTGCAAGGCTTGGGTCCTTATAATACCTGTACTGAGTCATTCTTTCTACTTGATATATTATCAACACCTTTTTTTTCTTCTCCTTTTTCCTATAAGTATTTTGGTAAAGATTATTCTTTTGGGCTCATCTTCGAGTTCCAGTATGAATTAATGAGCCCTTTTTGTTATTCTGGTGCAAATGGTTCGGTTTTTCTTTGGTCAGGTGGCTACATGGAGTCGACATAGTGCTAAGGTGAACCAGTTGCTTCTTTTTGGTGAACATGTCCTAAGTGTTGATGTTGAAGGCAATATCTTCATATGGCAATTTAAAGGTATAGACAAAAATCCTGCTCCAATTGGACACATTAAGCTAGAGGACAAATTCTCCCCTAGCTGCATAATGCATCCAGATACTTATTTAAATAAGGTATGAATTTTCTATTTGGTTTCCTATGTTTCACTTGACAGATTAATCTCAGTAATTGGCTTGCAAACAGGTTATTTTAGGAAGTCAAGAAGGTGCTTTGCAACTCTGGAATATAAGCACAAAGAAGAAAATTTATGAGTTCAAGGGATGGGGATCTTCTATTACTTGTTGTGTTTCATCTCCAGCACTAGATGTTATTGCTGTTGGATGTGCGGATGGGAAGATTCATGTTCATAACATTCGCTATGATGAAGAGGTAGCTACATTTAGTCACTCTACAAGAGGCGCTGTTAATGCCTTGTCATTCAGTACTGATGGGCAGCCCCTTCTTGCTTCTGGAGGTTCATCTGGTGTTATAAGCATATGGAATCTTGAGAAGAGAAGGCTGCAGTCTGTCATCAAGGAGGCCCATGACTCCTCCATAGTTTCACTTCAGTTCTTTGCTAATGAGCCTGTCCTCATGAGTTCATCTGCAGACAATTCAATGAAAATGTGGATCTTCGATACAAGTGATGGCGACCCTCGTTTACTACGGTTTAGAAGTGGTCATAGTGCTCCTCCTCTATGTATCAAGTTCTATGCAAATGGGCGTCACATCTTATCTGCTGGTCAAGATCGAGCGTTTCGTCTTTTTTCTGTTGTTCAAGATCAACAAAGTAGAGAACTTTCGCAGCGACATGTTTCTAAAAGAGCGAAGAAGCTTAAGTTGAAAGAGGAGGAGATAAAATTGAAGCCTGTTATTGCATTCGATGTTGCTGAAATTAGGGAACGCGATTGGTGCAATGTGGTTACATGTCACATGGACACCCAGCGTGCTTATGTATGGAGGCTTCAAAATTTTGTTCTTGGCGAGCATATCTTAACTCCATGCCCTGAAAATCCAACTCCAGTGAAGGCTTGTGCTATTAGTGCCTGTGGCAATTTTGCTGTACTAGGGACTGCCGGCGGTTGGATTGAGCGATTTAATCTTCAGTCAGGAATCAGCCGTGGCAATTATGTTGATGTGTTGGATGGTGAAAGTGCTGCTCACAATGGGGAAGTAATTGGCATAGCTTGTGATGCGACAAATACCATCATGATAAGTGCTGGATACCATGGCGATGTAAAAGTTTGGGACTTCAAAGGGCGCCAGTTAAAATATAAATGGGAGGTTGGGTGTTCCTTAGTTAAGATTGTGTTCCACCGTTCTAATGGTCTTTTGGCTACTGTGGCAGATGACTTAGTTATCCGTCTATTTGATGTTATTGCACAGAGGTTGGTTCGTAAATTTGTGGGTCATGTTGACCGTATTACTGATATGTGCTTTAGCGAGGATGGGAAATGGCTTCTGACATCCAGTATGGATGGGACTCTCAGAATTTGGGATGTAATTTTAGCTAGACAGATAGATGCAATACAAGTTGATCTGTCTATCACTGCATTATCTTTATCGCCTAATATGGATATCTTGGCCACATCGCATGTTGATCAAAATGGTGTCTATCTGTGGGTCAATCAAGCGATGTTCTCTGGAGCTGCAAGCTTTGCATCATATGGAAGTGGAAAAGAAATAGTCAATGTTAAGATGCCGTCCTCTTCTTCTGAAAAAGATGGTGAAAACAGCGATAACAGAACTATCGTTAAGCCATTGGAGTCCTCTGATACTTCTCAGTTTCTAAATTCAAGCCATCAAATTCCAAATCTTGTCACTCTTTCACTTTTGCCTAAGAGCCAATGGCAGAGCTTGATCAACCTGGACATAATAAAAGCCCGCAACCAACCGATCGAGCCTCCAAAGAAACCTGAAAAGGCACCTTTTTTCTTGCCTTCAATTCCATCTCTGTCCGGTGAGATATTATTTAAACCAAGCGAAGGTACTAATGAGGAGAGTAATACACAAAATACCGGATTGGAAGAGAGCAGTAAGAAAACTGATCTTCCTGTATCCAAATTCTTGCAAATTCTTCAGTCATGCGGGGAGAAAGAGAATTGTAAGCTCCTCTCCTCTTTATGTGTATCTACTTTCCTTACTGACAGACTCTAGGATGACACATTTATTGCTTGCCTTTTTGCAGTTGAACCATTCACTGATTATATCAAAAGCTTGTCTCCTTCAATATTGGATATGGAGTTGCGAATGCTTCAGATAATAGATGACGATGATGATGATGACGATGAAGAGCAGGAGCCTGAGAAGAGACAAGAATTGCATTTTATTGAACTGCTATTTGATTACTTTATACACAAAGTTTCATGCAGAACCGATTATGAGTACATACAGGCTCTGATTAGATTGTTTTCGAAGGTAAATTTCTGCATTCACAAGCTCTCTAGTTTATATTCTCTGCACAACATTGGTGAGAGAGATAGTCAAGTTTAGGTTCAAAGAGTGTTCTGAGTCTCCATCTACCGATACAAGTCTGATTGCAAATTGGCTATTACAGAATTTGCTTGAAATTTCTCTATGATATTCGTTGAATAGTTTCATTTAACATCTCTTTTTAATTTGTGCTGGACAGATTCACGGTGAAACAATTCTACGCCAGTCAAAACTGCAGGAGAAGACACGAAAGCTTTCAGAAGTTCAATCTGCAGTTTGGCAGAAATTAGATAAGGAGTTCCAAAGTACCATATGCATGCTCACGTTTTTTAGCAACTCTCGACTCTTTGATTAATGTCAACATGGCATCCCCTTGGCTGTTGTTATGTAATTGCAATTTTGTTTTTTCTATAGGTATATTTTGTAAAACAATTGCACTTTAAGCTCATTGTTACAAGCGTAATTGCAATTTTGTTTTCTTGGTGTTCAGAAGGTTAAATTATATTCTGACTGAAGAAAGAAAAAGCTATGAACAGAAAGTAGTTGGAGATGTAAATATGTCTCAACAATTCTGTAAGAAGGAATAATGATAGGCTTTCCCCCCCCCCCCCCCTTCTTCCAGTGTCAGTAACCAAAACTGTGAGCCTTATTCAACTCATGAGAATTCACATACAAGTACCAACTCCCATACTTTTGCTCACCAAAAGAACTGGAAAAGCAAATGGGTTGGAGCTAGTGGTGGAGCTATAATTTTACTAAATGGGTTGAAATGTAATGAAGTAATTACACGAAAAGTTAAAAGAGGTTTAATGTTATAGTATATATAAATAATTTATTTTATTTATATTATATTACTTCTTTCGTTTTAATTTATTTGACCTATTTTTTTTTGGTCCGTTTATAAAAGGATGACTTTTAATTTTAATTTTTCATATGATATATTTAATATCACAAGATTAAAGTATATTTTAATATATTTGACATATTTTTAATTTAAGATCACAAGTTTTTTTTTTTTTTTTAAACTTCATGCTAAGACAATACATGTCAATTAATTTAAAATGGAGAGAGTAAAAGAAAGTTCTGGGTAAAGAAAAATAATAGGCAAGGACATTAATTCAAGCAGCAAGGGGAAGATAAAAGTCATATACTAGTAGTATTAAATAGTGGATAATGTAAGGGGTTGTTTGGCGTGAGGTATAATGTATAATAATCTCCAAATAAAATATAAGATTATTTTATTTTGTGTTTGATTGGAGTTATTAGTTAGTACTGAGATTATTTATTTCACTATTTATATCATAGTGATGAGATAAGTTAATCCATACACATAATGAGATAACTAATTCTGAAATAGCTAATTCTAAGATTATTTATCCCAGAATAACTTGTTCCCGATCAAACGACCCTAAGAGATAAAAATAATTAAGGAACACAAAGCTATATTAGATTTTATTATTGGATATTGTGATTGAAAAACAAGATGGTAGTTGAAATTATTTATTTCTGAACTTGTGATTTGTACTTCAGGGCAAACACGTGTCTCTTTCCCTTCAATGAGAAACACGTGTCCCTTCTGCTTCCCAGAGCAAAGAGACACTTCCTTAATTTCAATTTGTTTAATTTTTTAGTACGTTTTAAAAAAAATTTCTTTTTTCTCTTTTGGAAATTTTTCAATTTCAATTTTTCACACATGTTTAACACTACAAAATTAAAGAATATTTTGATATATTTGATATATTTTTAATTTTTAATCACAAGATTCAAAAGTGTTGTTTACTTCCTTGAACTCCGTACCAAGTTAAGATAGGCCAAACAAATTGAAACAAAATGAGTTAGTATATTTTAGTGAGTTCATTCTGAGGTAGTGGTATGGACTGCGTACACTCTACCCTCCCAGACCCCACGCTGTGGGAATACACTGGGTATGTTGGTGTTGTTGTATTCTACTAGTAGTTTTTTAGTGGAAAGAGTCCCATGGTGCTGGTGAGGGATAGCCAAGTTTTGCTGGAGGAAATGGAAGCTGCAGTTGTATTTGACGCAGGTGAGTCTTCTTAACTACCTACAGTTGAGATTTGCTTCTTTCCCCTAACTTTTGAATTGATAAGATTGAGATATAATGTGACAGATTTTCTTCTTTTCACACAATCTTGACTGTCTTTATTGTCCAATAGCAGAAAATATTTTTCTTATTTTGAGATTTTTGGGTACAGTCTCACTTGATACTGCTGGTTATTCAAGTTTTTTGCTGTCTCAATGTTCCAGATTTGCAAGTAAGTTAATATGCTCACTTGAAAGTACGTCTTTGTTTGTTTTTCCCCTATCATCACACCACATAAATCATTCAATATGCTCTTCAAGGCATGTTAAAGCTAGAGAGGAAGGGGAAGAAGTCGATACCAGTTGATGAGCTCCAATGCCTGTGGATAAGTAGTATTTATGCGTATTGTTGAGTTCAATATGGTCTGCAGCTATAAACATGTATATATAGAATGTTTGTATAATGGTGTATTTTATACAAGTATATTTAGGTGAAATATTTTAACACACGCATACCCTGATAAAGAGATATTCCTATGTCCCTTCCAAGGATTACATGGAACTCTTTATTCTTTTTCCATTTTAGCTTGCAGTTCATTTCCTTCAACTTCTCCGAAGTCGTCCCGTAAAGTGAGTAGAAAGCCTTTTCCGAAAATCGCAAAAAAATTAATATCAAATTTTTGGGAATCTATTATAAGAATGTGTGTATTTTCAAAAGGAAAATAAGAGTGTATAATGTGAAATATTCTACTTACTGATTGTCAACAATGGTAATCTCTTGACACTTACTTTAAGTGCAGCCTGCATATTTTGGAGGGCCACAACAGAGAACAACTCCTACCATATTTGCTAGTAAGAAATAAGAAAATGTAATCAGTGTGTACATATATAGACATATAAATTTCAGGCGGCTAATAGTTGGTAGGAGCGATACACCAATTTCTGCTAGTAATATGATTTCATTGTTCCCCATCAGAATTTCCATAGCTTTGTTAGCTAATAATGCATCAGAAACTGTTGTAGTTTTCCGTGTTAGTCATGTGGTGTTGTTGGATTTTGTTGATCATATAGATTATGCATTTAACACCAGTTTGCCGTAGGCTCATTTCCCCATTTTATTT
The DNA here is from genome assembly GCA_003996215.1 of Jaltomata sinuosa. Taxonomy (NCBI): domain Eukaryota; kingdom Viridiplantae; phylum Streptophyta; class Magnoliopsida; order Solanales; family Solanaceae; genus Jaltomata; species Jaltomata sinuosa. The sequence goes on along the minus strand of QJPP01000117.1, from coordinate 734,194 downwards.
GCCCTCTCAGGTTCTCTGTCTACTGTGTTAGGCTGACAATTTGTGTATGAAATTTGTAATCGAAGCGAATTCAGATCCTCGATGCACTCTGCGGAATAATGTTTTCTTGCTTTTTGCATTGTCTAAAATTTCACTTTTTCCTAATTTATCATTTTTCCCCATATGCTCTGCACTGAGGAAGTACTCAACATAATTACCTGAATTTGGTATATGTCAACTTTGTCCAGGTAGAAATATCAATGATATACAATCTTAGGGCCCGTTAATGTATTAATCTCTATCTATAAAATGTGAAATGTATATGCATCAATTCCCTGTGATTATAAAACTTCATGATATATTAACAACGAAGTTAATAAGTTCAGAGATTAGGGGGAAAATAAGTGTTCTTTAGGAACCAAGAAATGACAAAGTTTAAGCAAACAAAAGCTAAGAGAGCTTGCTGGATCGGACAAATCAGCAAAGTCGAATAAGATTAACGGTAAGTAATTTGGCGAAGCAGCACACTTGCAAGCTAATTCCAGGACAGGATCTTGGGTTCAATAATCTCTCTTATAGTGTCACAAAAAAAAAGTCAAGAAACATGGTTTGATCAAGAGAGAAGCTTATCTGGAGTCTGGATAAGCCTCGAGAGGCGAAATCATGGCCTCATGGGGCCTAGTAATGCTGGAAAATCCACTTCTCTTGATGCAATAGCTGATAGCAACCCAGTTATGTGAGAAGTGAGAACAATCTTGCATCAACCCAAGAACACTATACTGACCCAAAGGAACTTTAAAAAAGTGGCATTTGAATCCACTATCACTGACATACAAAATGCTGTAAAAAAAATTTGACTTGATCAAGGAAGCAACCAAAGATCCTAGAACCCAAGATGCTCTTCAAACTTGTGAATGTCTTTTGGATGTGTCTGTTGATGATCTAAGATCATCTTTTGATAACGCTGGCAGCTTTGATATTAACAAGATCAAGGGTTCCAACGATGATCTAAAAACATGGATTATTGCTTCAATTTTTCCTTTTAAGGAACATACTAATTATGGATTAATTACACTGTCCAGGTGACAACCAGTTACATGAAGATTAATTACTTGCAAGATGATCACCTCTTTCCAGTGTTGACAGTCTTCGAGACGTTCATGTTTGCAGCTGAGGTCAGACTTCAGCAATCGATTTGATTAACGTAGAGGAAAGTATACTAAGTTTATAGTCCTTTTGATTATAGAGTTGTAACCTAAAACTATTTGAGTTTAGTGAAATTTTGGAGGTAAATTCTATCAAGATAGATTGTTTTTTTTTTTCATTCCCTTGAGCAAGGAAATTCTTAAAACTATAACATTACACAGCAGATAATGAAGCTTTGCAAGAGGGATCATCCACAAATACATTAATACTGCATAAGCAGGTAATATCTCAAATATAGGTGACCATTCAGGAAATTGACTCTAATATATGTACTAGTTCCGCGAAATATGTGTATTATTTTATTTGATTTAAAATAAAAGTCAAAAAAACATTTGTAAATATTTTTGAATTAAAATTAACTAAAGACAAAAAAGAGCATGTGAAGTAATCAATCTTTACCTAACAATTCACAATAACAAATACTAATTACTTTCTTCAATTTCAGGTAAAGTTCTCTCCATCAACAAAGATTAGTTAGGCATTTGAATTTTGATGATGTAATTTGGGATTTAAATTTGAAGTGTTGATTTGAAATGAGACAATGCACAAATACCCCCTAAACTATAATTGAAGTTGCTATGACACGCCTAAACTTTACAGGGGTCCTATTACCCCTAAACTCACTTTTTCTGTATTTTTGTGCTCCTTTTTGCTGACATGGCTACCAAGTAGCAGAATATTTTTGTGCTCCTTTTGTGCTGATTTGGCAGCCATGTCAGCACAAAAGGAGCACAAAAAATACAGGAAAAATGAGTTTAGGGAGGTAATAGGACCCCTATAAAATTTAGGTGTGTCATAGCAACTTCGGGTATAGTTTGGGGAGGTACTTGTGCATTATCTCATTTGAAATCAATGTTTGTTTATGATTTTTGAACAAAGCTTCAATTTCAATTTCATATTGTGAGTTTAAAAATCTCAAATTCTCCTAAAAGTAGAATTTCATGATTATGATATTTCATGAATAGTTTTCAAATAGTCCAATCCTGGGTCCTATTTACTTGTTATATTAGCCTTTACACACCTGTTTTAAAAAAAGAATAACTAATATATATTTATTTATTCTCTGATCTTTCATAAGATTGTTTTTTGTCCACTAAAGGCTCACTCTATTTTCAACAATTAAATAAGTACTACTTCTAAAAGAAAATAATTTCGAAATACTTGAATAAAAAATGGTTAGTTAAGTAATATTTACTTACGATCAAACCTCTTTATAATAACTCCTTGTTATAATAATATTTTGTATAACAACTTGATTTTCTTTAAAGTCAATTTTTCATATTATATTTTACTTCTCTATAACAATATTTTACCTATAACAACAATGCCATTCATTATAGAAGTACACTCTTTGTAAAATTACCCCTCTATAACAACCATACTCAAATATTGCATAGTAGTATTTTGTAAAAAATATATTATGTATAAAATAAAATATTAAAATATTTATGATAATCATCGTTAAAGTCATGCACATAGTAAATTTCAACTACGAATGTTTAAGAAGAAAAAAATTAGATTTAAATGATGCCTGTCAGTTATGTTCATAATTTCACGGGGAAAGACTACTGATGTTTGCCTTTTTATGTTTATGCTTTTTCTATTTTTTTTATTAAATTGGTGAACAAATATATTCCTTCTTTTTGGTACACAAAATTATTAAATTGATTTTTTTGCATATTTTTATTTATAACAACTAAATGAGATTTAAACGTCAAATGTCAAGTATATATATATAACAACACTTTTCTATAGCAGCCATGAAATATTAGGCAAACGCTCCAACTACAGAGAAGTTTAACTGTATTTGTTTTGTAAGTTTGAAATCTCACACACATTAGCTTCGGTTCCTAACACTAGTATAGTATGAATAAAAAAATGAAAAAAGAAACCGTTTCAATGTTATATGTTTGGGGGAAAATACGTTTCCACTTCAAAACATTGCTTATGTTTAGTAAAAAAGAAAGTTACCAAATTTACTTATTTTAAAAAAAAAGAAGAGGTTTCCAAGTCGAACTTTCCATAGTATGTGTTAGCGAAAGAAAACTAGAAAAGTTTCCATATAAAAGTTGCTTTGGGCGGAAGAAATCAAATTAGCGTGTTAATTTCCTTAGGAAACCAAAAACTTGATTAATTTATACTAATTATTGTATTCCTATTCCTATTTGGACACGACATGTAGTAGTATTATAAATAACTAAGCACTTTAGAGACACTAACCATTCACCAACTTCCTAAATCAAGAAAATAATTCCTTATTGTTCTTGTTCTACCATAAAGAATGGCAGTGTATTTCAAGTATAAAAGTGCTAAAGATTATGATTCTATTCCAATTCTCGATCAATTTGTTTCTGTTGGCAATTTGAAGTTAAGTATATTCGAATCCAAGCGTTTTGGTAGGGGTAAAGATTTTGACCTTGTTATCACCAACGCACAAACTAACCAAGATTATGTTGATCATGACACTTTGATTCCTAGAAATACAAGTGTTTTGGTTCGTCGTGTTCCTGGACTACCTAGCTTGCCTATAGTTGTTACAGGGCCAAAGCAAGTGCGCGAGGAGGAGGTGGCTTATTCAGTAAAACCAGAGTCAATTTCAGCCAAATATTCTCAAGATTTTGAATGCGATGATTTCGGGGATGATGTGTATGCAATTCCAAAGTTAATGCCTATTCAATCAGGCAATCAAGTGCCCACTAGTAGTACACATGATGAGGACACTAAGATGAAGAATTTAGTTCATAAGATGAAGAATTTGGTTCATACTCCAGACTTGTCTAGTGGCTGTGGTTTTGGTCGAGGTGGAATGGAATGGAATAGGCCACCATCGGGTTATGTGTGTCATCGATGCAACGTGCCTGGGCATTTCATTCAGCACTGCCCTACAAATGGTGACCCCAATTATGACATCAAGAAAGTGAAGTTGATGGCAACCCCAAGTGGCATTCATGTTGGAGTTTCGAAGCCTGCTTTTCCAAAGGAGGTTGAAGGGTTGTCTTCGTCTTCTTCTTCTAGGCGAGATATACCACCTGAGCTTCATTGCCCGTTGTGTAAAGGATTGATGAAAGATGCAGTTATGGCAAGCAAATGTTGTTTTAGTAGTTTCTGCGAAGGATGTATAAGGGATCATATTATCTCCAACTGTGTTTGTGTATGCGGGGCAAGAAATATACTTGCTGACACCCTCTTGCCTAACATTACTCTAAGGGTCAAAATAAACAGAGTCTTGGAGTCCACTAGTTCAGAGTGTCCACCAGCTGTTGAGCAAAAGGCCACTGCAGAGGAAGCAATAAAGATGAAGAAAAGGAAGAAGCCATGTGATGTTGATGCTGTAAACATGCAATGGGTAGTTGCACATGACGATGTTGTTGCTGAGCGTTACATGCCGACCGTGAACCCTACTGCCTATCAACCTCATTGCGCAGGCATGCAATACATGAGTTATGGTCTTAGTCTAATAGATGATATTCAGTTTAGAGGACAATATGTTGAAACTAGAAAAACAGGTCTTAAAAGGAAACGTGAGTTTCCTAGTGTAATTGCTTGTTGAGGGGTCAAAATATTTATCACATTCTGTAATGTTTTTGAATACAAATATTTTTTTTATCACTACTTCAAATATTGAGAGTAGTAACTTTATCATTGTTTGATCATGCATAATTTTATTAGTCAATTTGACACCTATATTGTGACAAACAAAGCAAAAGGCAAAAAACACTATTTGAACAAGTTTTGACTATTTTGATTTTGTTTATTGAATTTTTATCATTGCAGCTTCGTTTATTCTTGCTTTCCCTTGTACTAGTAGGCATTCAATCAGGATGGGATTCGAGTATTTGGCCTCACCATCTGCTAACCTATACCTAAGTATACAAGTTGTGATGTTGAATAAACAGAAAGTTGCACTAGTTATATAGAGTTGAAAAATGTTGCAAAGTTTACTAATGCACAAGTAATTACCATGTTTGCTAATATCTGCGAGAAGAGCATAATATTTGGTAGTTCAAATAAACTATAAATGAATTAGAAACCCAGCTTCCTTTGGTATTTGAGTGGAGGAAGAAAACCATTTAAGGCTTGATTGCCAACTTTCTATGATCATACATGGAATTGATACTTATCAACATGGCCCACTGCCCTTTATACTTTAGGATGTGTTTCTATGAAATACATATTGATTTCAAACAAACAGTGTGAGAATAACAAGTTGCAAAAAACATCAACATCGTAATTGTTTCTTTGACACTTGTAGATGAACTTTAAAATCACATCCTGCTTGATACTTCCCAGTAGAAACAAGACTTGACATTCCTAGTTACTCTATTGCAGTTCAAATATGAAAGGCGAAACAGCCATACAAGTTTCATAAACATCACGGATCCATGTCTTATACAGTTTGGTTCTGACTTGGAAGATCCAAGTCAGATATTCCAAGAAGAGTAAATACAACAATCGAATAGTCATCTCCCATTTTAACTATGTATCGTACCAGTTATAAGACCTTTCGACCTTGGCATCGTGAAACGTCACAAGAACCTGTGAAGAAGTTCTTGGAATTTTCAAAACCTCCTTTGATGTCTCTTCTGATTTATGAGCATAACCGGCCCAAACAATCCTAAGTTTTTCCAATACCCGTGCATTCTTCAGAAAAAACCTTAGTAGTTCTATCTCGTTTTCTTCATCTTTGAAACCAATCAACTGAATTGACTTTAGATGAGAGTCCAAGCACACAATGCTTTCTTCAGGATCATGCATCTGCCAACAATGGTGGATCTAGGATTTTCATTAAGGTTTTGAAAAATTAAAAATGTAGTGCTTGAGATTTGACATTAAGGGGGTTCAAGGTAAATTTTGAACCCTCTAAACCACTGAGCCAACCTCTAGTCTTGTGTTAAAGGGATTCAAAATCTATATATGTACATAAAAGTAAAGAATTACCTTATATATACAGTGTGATTTTTTGCCAAGGGGGTTCGGGTGAAAACCCTCCCGCCCCCTTACAGTGGCCGCCCGTGTCGGATATTTCCAGCGATACCAATTCTCACTCCATTCTCCATGCTAGCAGACAATTGAGAGTCAGAAGAGAAACCAATTTATCGAGCACACTAAACACTTATAATGAAACAACAATAAATAACAATAAGCAATCACTCTACACCGTAAGTAACTATTTCATCCATTACAAGTGAAAATGCCAAACAAGATTCACTTTTCAAAATGTTTTGGACTATGTCCTTCTCTTTAAAGTTGTGTTTTCCCCCAAGTGTAACTGATGCATTAAGAATACCTGTTTGTATTGCAGTATGCAGAGTATGATACCTACTATTCAAACCAAACCATCCATCCAATGAACATCTTATTCATCTCAGGTCATCTAAACCAGCAATCCCCTCATTAAGTCAAGCGAATTTATACTAATGGTCCCTTTCGACCACATCTCTTGTGCATGAAAACATTTGAAATATGTATCTCCAAAGTTCTAGAATTGAGTTGAGTTCAGATTTTTTTTTAAATATTCAAGCACATTTTGTGCTATTTTATAATACTTACCCTTTCCTCAAAAAAAGAAACGAGTTGAGTTCAGAATCTGTCCGTGTCAATTATGCATCTTTTGCTTTACAGGAGAAATGAATTAACTTGTGTGAGCTCTCTTCGCAATCAAGCTCTGTTTAGAACCAAATTAGGATACCATGATTGCTAGCAAACTTTCTTTAAATCAAGATACTTTTTAGGACCAGATTTACATTTTCTCCTTCATTTATTAACTCATTGCTCCCTAAAGCTGTATAATCATTTCAGACTTTCATCACTCACTTCATAGTTCAAATCTATTTCTACCATTAAGTTCCATACACCAAACATGATTAGATTCAATGGCATAAGTATGCAGTTGATGATCAGTCAGATCCTATCCCTTTCATTGTGGCATGTTTATCATTTTGGTGAGTCAGATATTTCTTGTTAAGGTCTGGTTTACTCGGATATAGGTTCATAGTTTAGCATTATTGCAATTATCAGTGAAATTTTCATTAGAAAGTTTAGTGACGTCAGTTTTCAAGCCTCATTTCACCACCTTCTGTTCTTGAAAGAATCCTTTCACGTTAATCAACTTTGAGTTTTATAAAGCTTACAAGTTACCTTTCGACCAACTACCATATAAAAGAAATGAGTTGAGTTTGTACATGGAATTCGTGAAAAAGATGAAGAGTTTTACCTCATCGTACCACAATTTCAGAAGCTCCAGATTAGGAGAATACTTGAGCAATAGTATCATAACTTGCATATAATCTTCATCAACCCCCACTTTCAGTTTTAAGGACTTGAGCTGATAAAAGGAGATGGGAGAGAGTCTTCCTTGGTGAGCCTCTTTGTACAGACACTAGAACAGCGAATAACAACAAATTAGAGTTTTTTTTATAACTAAGAACTTGCGGCACACCCCAAATTTAATTTAAAAAAAATAAAAATAGAAAATAACTAAGAAGTGAGAAGTTTATTAGAAAAGAGACTAATTCAAAAGCTACCAACAAGCAGCTCTGCAAACAACATAAAAATACTTTAAGATTGAAATTCTTTTTGGTGCTTAGACTGTATATAAACTTATGATAAGTACTAAGACTGTATGTAACAAAGATATACAATCTATGTATTCAGAAAAATGTGCTTACACTGTATATTCTTTTTAATCCAAAGAGAAGTTTACCTTAAGGGAAGCCTTGCATAGTTTCAGAACTGATATAGAAGGGACTTCCTTGATCATCTTATGCACAAGTATTCCAGGTACACAATCATCAAAGATGATGTGAACCTCTTCTATTGAAAAGAGATTATTGATTACTATATCTTTTGGCACTAGCGCTTTGTACTTTAAGAATTTGAGACTCAAATTTTGATTTCACAATTGCTATAACACCAGCCATGAGAAATAGTAAGGTATAAAAGAGATGCCGAATCAATATGAAGCAGCGTCATATGTCCTAAATTGCAATCATGTAAGACCAATTTTTCAAGGAGATGACATTTTGAGAAGAAGCAACTTGTCAAATGCTCGTCTGATAGCTCAGCGTCCTCAAGATGAAGCAATTTCAGGTGACGAAATCCCACATGATTAGGCAATATAAGTAGGTCCCCACACAAGTTGAGTTTCAAAACTTGCAAAGATTCACATGTTACAAGACAATCTGGTAACTCAAATGGCTCATCAAGCCGAAACCATAACACAAGTTCTTGAACGTTTTGCCTCGTTGCTGCATGAATCAACGGGTACATATGTACGCTACAAGAGAGACGAAAACGGACAAGCTTAATCGTCCTTTGAGAATTTAAGAAGTTATGGATAAATTCTTTGAGTTTCTCATCAATAGCTGTGCAACTGTCAGGCCGTTTGACTTGTGAATCATAGGAATTAAAATCAAATTGGAAGTAGGGGATGGTATTACATATGTATTTCCATCTTTTGGACAACACACTAAACTGAAACACATCAAAAATACAGAGATATGAAAGGATGTTGTGAAGTATATCAACCGGCAATGAGCTCATTCTATCAATCTCATTGTTTTCACTGCTGGAAGTCATAGGTATTTTTTTTGTTGATGTTTCCATTGTATGTTCCGAGAGAGAAGAGAAGGGCAGAAACACATTCTTGGCCTTTTTGTAAGGGTTTTCCCTATTTGTTTAGAGTTTTTGGTCAATAATATCCCTATACTATCCCTAAAACCTAAAATACAAAGTTTTTATTGCCTCTTAATCTCTTGTTTGGTTACAAAATTTGTTTGAGATAATTTATAGGATTAATATTTAGTTATGGGATAAGTTATCCCTAATCGCACGATAAAATAATTAAAATAACAAAAATATCCCCTCAAATTTATTTTATACATCACTTTTCATATCCTTTAAATAAGATTAAGGGTATTTTTACAAACAACAAAATCAAACACTCAATAAAACCTAATTCAAGATAACTAATCTCAACATAATCAATCCAGCATAACTAATTCTATCATAATTTATCTTCAAACCAAACGACCCCTTAAAGTTTCATAAAATTAGCAGGCATCATCCTTCTATTACCAACTAACAGAAAACTCACACACGTGACGTTCACAAACACAAAGAACCAAAAAGATTAGGGAAAAAAAGAATCTCTATGTGACAATCAATTTTAACATTTCTTGAGGAATTAGTTGAAGAAAAAAAAAAGGGGGGGGGGGGGGGGGAGGGAGATTATATGTGTTGGATAATATTGATATGTTGAATGATGGCTCAAATTTTTTGTATCAAACCTAAAAACAAAAAACCTTGCAATTCTGCTAAAAACGTGACTTTCTCTCTCACATCTCCAGATTCTGTCAATTTTGTCCCTCTCAAATTCCGCCCGATCATCTTCCATATTCAACGAAATCATGGAAGGAAATTTTCTGATTTTCTGAACGTCATAAAATAATTTAGATCAACAAGAGAAGTTTTTTTCTTCGACAAGAACTGAAGGTAAACTATGGAGGAGACCAAGATTAATCCTACTTTCATTTTATAGTAATTTATCTAGTGTCCAGATGTTTGTTTACGAATTGCAAAATGAGTACAATATTGGGACTATCCAAACAGAATGAGAGAAGAAACATAATTGGCAAATCTTTCAGACATTTTACCAAACATGTAAGGGACATCTTAACACTGACTTTGCAAATTTTGGTTATTTCTAATAATTCTTAGCAAACAATAAGTTCTATAGAAATGGTGAAGATGACGAGAGCATAAGTCCAATACATTAACCAATTAAATCACTGTATGAACAAGAAAAAAATTGTATGGACTTCTACCTTGTCTTGTAAGGAGCAATGACAACATAAACAACAATTTTTTTCAAAAATCATAGGCTTTGAGTTGGTAATGGTGTATAGAATTCGAGCTATGATCTCTATTCCTAAAAGGTATAGGCTGTTTTATTTAAAGAAAAAATTTGAAATCTCTGCTTCGCTGAAGGTGGAAGACAATCAGGAAGGACATACTTGGAAAATTTAGAGGGAAAGCCACGTGGTTGGCAGGTTCCTGTGTTGGTACCGTTAGTTTTTTGACAGTTTTTAACAGAAGGATGATTCTTGCAATATTTTAGATACTAAAAGGATAGTTCACTGTTATAGCATAAGGATGTACCTTAGGTTTGGACTATAGTAGAGGGATATTTTTAGAGTGACGTGAGTGTGGGATTGGAGTGTAGGGGTGTGCAAAAACCGGTTTAATCGATAAACCGAACCGATAAAAATATTATTGGTTTATTGGTATTGGGTTAACGGTTTTTAAACGGTTTTGTAAAAAAAATTATTGGGCTATCGATTTGGTATCGGTTTTAAGGTTTTAGTTAATGGTTAAACCGATAACCCAATAAGATTATATTTAGATTATATTTTTATTCATAATTGTATAATAGTGGCTTTAGAATTTAAATATATACCCTATTATTTTTTACATTTTATAGTTGTTGTCTTAGTGTTGTTGTTTTCTTTCTAAAGTCATTGGTTTGATAGCATTCTACCTATCAGTGTTGCTTTTCTTTTTGAGAAATTGCTACCGTTGCTACTGTATTCAAGTTTTCTACTTAATAAGAAAGAAAATAAGTTTATCATAGATATAACGTATTTGAATTTGCTTATGCTTGTAATTTGTATAGATGTTTATGCATGAAAGTAGTCTATATATGAAGAAGAAAATAAGAGAAATCAAAAATATTATAGGAGCATTTTCTTATCGGTTAAACCGATAACCGAACCGTTAAGGACCAAAAACCGATTGACCAAAAACCGATAACGAATATCTTATTGGTTTGGTTATCGGTTTTGCATGTTTACAAACCGATAACCGATAAACCAAACCGATAATATACAAAACCGAACCGAACCGACCGATGCACACCCCTATTGGAGTGTAGTGAGGGTGGAGACTTGTTTTCCTTACTTTCATTAGAGAAGTCATTTTTCTTATTTTCAAGAAACTTGTTTTACTAAAAAAAAAAAAATTCAAATATTTTGATCAACAGAACACAAGAAAATAGGAAAATATTTTCGTTCATACCAAACACACTCTTGGTGTAGTTAATTTTTCTGACATTCATTAGGCTTCTATCTTCGAAAGCGCCTGCATCCAATATTTTTGTCCAATAAACCCCTTCTGCCAAAGACTACTGGTAGGTGGAGAAAATTGAACAAAAGATGTCAAATAAGTCTTGAAATTAAAAATGGTGACATTGACTTGGTCAAATGTCATTAAATAAAAGTGAGTCTTATTAGAGTGATTAAAAACTTTGGGGTGTATATATTAAAATTTTTAGATTTTTTAAAAAAATCCCTCCCATTTCAAATTTCAAAATTTAAAATTTCTCCCTTCATTATCTTTTCAATCTTCCTTTCTCATTCTTTCTTTCTTTCTTTTTCTATACAAATTTCTTTGTCCCATTTTCTTCTTCTTCTTAATTTTTTTTCTCTCTCCCTCCATCTTTTCTTCGCCGTTACCGTAGTCACTAAGATGTTTATCCTTTTTATCGCGTTCTTTTTCTCTTTTTTGTTTTTATTTTTATGGACTGTTTTGTTTTGATTTGAAAACTTTGAAAGGAAAATTTTAATTTTTTTAAGTCATTGAAAAAATTCTTTAGAAAATTAAGCAACTACGATAGTTGCTGTAGCAACTACTATAATTGCTGCAGCAACTACGGCAGTTAATACAACAACTACGATAGTTGCTGCAATAACTATGGTAATTGCTGTAGCAACTAAGATAGTTGTTGTGTTGCAACAATTATCATAATTACTACAGTAATTACCGTAATTGCTGCAGCAACTATCGTAGTTACTATAACAACTTCAAAAGTTGCTACAACAACTACCATAACTGCTATAGCAACTTCGACAGTTGCTATAGCAACTTCGACAGTTGCTATAGCAACTACCATAATTGCTTAATTATCTGGCAGAAAATGAGATGGAGTATGAGCCGGTGAAGAAAATAGTGGTTGTGGCGTAGAAAGGTGGTAATGCTGTTGGTGACGACGATGGAAGAGGTGGTAGTTGTTGTAGCAGTGGTAGTGGTGGTGGTGTAGGAGGAGGAGGTGGTGATAGTAGCGGAGGAGAAGGTGAAGGTGGTGGTGGTGGTGGCGGCGGCAACAACAGGGGGGGGGGGGGAAGGGGGGGGAAAAGTAGCGCCTTTGTATAAATAATAAAACTTGAGGGTTTTAAAATTAGTGTCATTACCACTATATAATCTTAAAATTGTCACCTCTACTCAATAATTAAGACTTGTGTCACTTTTTCTTAATTTTGAAACTTTTATGTCACCCTTAATTCAAAATCCCGGGCATGTGATCCTGTCGAGCTTTCGAGGCTTCATATTCATCATTTTAGAAACCGAGGGGAACATATCTCTTTTCTGCAACGGAAGAAAAGGAGTAGATTTGACTCAGCACAACCTAACGATACACCCACCACTAATGATAAGTATTCAATTTTCCTTTTTATCTGATATTCATTACCTGCTCTAAGATACTAATTCAAGCTAGGGTGTGTTAATCTTGCTTCTGCTTATAATATACCTCTTCTTTCTAACCTCTAATCCGAGTCTTTAATTGACTATTCAGAATGTGTTTATTGTATTTTTATCATCTTGAAAGCTGATCTATTTACTACTTAGACGTTGAAAGCTATTCATTGTGAGGTAGCAGGGGTTCAACCTCATTTATCGGAAGATGTTTCAGGAAATCAGCAAGGGTATTTCTCCATCTATATCTGAAGAACACCCCAAACCTCAATTAAAACGTTAAGATATCGCAGTCTTCTGACGTAATTGAAGGAAGAAAATCATTAAAGGCAACTTTCTATGATCAAATGTGGACAAGTTTTGCGTAATTACTAAAGTTACCTGCAAGAAGAGAAGAATTTGTTAATTAAGATGGCCTCAAGTAAACAAAATGAATCTCACAAATGAATAACTAGAGGAGGGCATTCAAATGAGATGGCCATACTATTTGGAATGTGCAACCAGAGCCTCTGTAAGGACTTTGATGCCTGTTTTTATACCTTAAGTTCCAGGAAAGAGCTAATGAACGAAACAAGGAACTTGAAGTATATAAAAACTTATAAACTGAACTGTCTGCATTGTTGCCAGATTGTTACTGAATATTGCGCTAGCCTTTTAGGTGAAAATAGTCAACAACATCAAATTCTTTTTATGATATTGACAAATGGCATCACACAACATACTGGAAAAGATGTCTTATCTACAATGGGATTCACCTTCTATAAACAATGACTGGAACTTAATATGATGGCTAAAACGAAAATCTAGTGCCCGTATCTGATCTTTTGGTGCTGGTTGCTCTGTTACTGGTTATTTTGTTGCTTTCGACTGAGACAAATCTGGCCAAGACTGTGTCTAAGAAACTAAAATATGCTCGTCTCCATGGATTTTCCAAATTCTTCAAAGAACCAACAAATCTTGGAATTGGGATTTCACCAAATGTGTTAAAGACTCAAATCCAAGTATCTTAAAGATTGGATTCTTAGAAACAAGGTCTAATCTCCCCACTCAAGTTCCAAAATCCATACCTGGTAACATCAGCAGAATTAACTGGAAATGGATTGTGAAGGTCTATTTTGATAACAGAACCAGTAGCATTGCTGCATCCTATTCCTCTCCACTTACAACAGTCTCTTCCTTGCCACAACGAAAGCCGGTTCTCAGGATCATTCAGGCCATTCTTGAAATCAACAAGTGCTTCAAGATCATTAGCTGAACATTTTGTAACATCATTTTGGCCCTTACAAGCAAATTCTACTGCTATTGAGTCATTGAGTGCAAAATGACAACAAAAAGAATATACACTTGGAGCCTCTCCATCAATTCCAAGTCTTGGAAGTAGCACAAGCACAAGAACCTTTTCTTCAGGATGGAATTAGATGGTTGAAAATAATTAGTGTATTAGCAATTATCAAAATGGTTGTCACTTTCCATTAGCTGAATAAAGTGGAAGAAAAGTGTTAGAGTGGGTTAAAGTCCCACATTGGTTGGGGCATGGACTAGTGGTTTGCTTATATGGACTTGAGCAATCCTCCCTTCAAGAGCTAGATTTTGGGGTTGAGTTAGGAATCTTGATGAAATTGGGTTCCCTAGCAGCCCAAGAACTTGGATCATTATGGGGCCTCAAACATGATCTCTCCAAGCTCAGAGATACAGTTTCTGCCATGGAAGCAGTATTTCTTGATGCAGAGGAGAAGCAAGGGGAAAGCCGTGAGGTCAAAAATTGGGTCCGGAGGCTCAGAGCTGTGTTTTTCGAGGCTGATGATTTGTTGGATGACTTCTACACAGAGATTACTCGGCGCAATTTGCTGATACAGGAAAACCCATCCAAGAAAATATCTATTTTCTTCTCTAAATCAAATCCTGTACTGTATAGTCTTGAGATCAATCAGCGTCTCAAGGTTATTAGAGGGAAACTTGAAGCAATTGAGAAAGACAAGCATATGTTGCACCTGGTTGAAAAACAAGCAGTTGATTTTGAGCTTCCAGATAGGGAGACTCATTCCTTTGTGAATGCTGATGAGGTCATAGGAAGGGAAGATGACAAAAGGGCAATTGTCGATTGTCTACTAGATGTTCGAGAAAATGTCTCTGTGGTTCCTATTGTTGGTATTGGGGGACTTGGAAAAACAACACTTGCACAATTGGTGTATAATGATGACCGGGTTAAGAAACATTTTGAGCTGAGAATTTGGGTGTACGTTTCGCGCATTTTTAATGTGAAACTCATTGTGGAAAAGATGATAGAATCTATCACTGGTGTGAAACCTCAAAGCCTCCATTTTGATCGGTTGCAAGACCAACTTAGAAAAGAAATTGATGGTAAGAAGTACCTCCTTGTTTTGGATGATATTTGGAATGAAAATCGCGAAACTTGGTTGAAATTGCAGGATCTTTTAATGGGTGGTGCTACAGGAAGTAAAGTCTTGGTGACAACTCGATCGGGACTTGTTGCAGCAGCTATAGGGACTGCTCCACCGTATAATCTAAAGGGTCTGCCTGAAGACATGTCTTGGTCCCTGTTTAGGAAATTGGCATTTAAGCCAGGTGAAGAAATAAATTCATCCCTAGTGGCAATTGGAAAGGAAATATTGAGAAAATGTGCTGGTGTTCCTTTGGCAATAAGGATCTTAGGGAGCTTTTTGTATTATAAAGAGACTGAAGCTGAATGGTTGTATGTCAAAAATCATCAACTCACAGATATGGTGGAAAGTGAAGAAATTGAAATTTTGCCAATTCTAAAGTTGAGTTATGATCATCTTCCTATACATTTGAAGCATTGTTTCAGTTATTGTGCATTGTTCCAAAGGAATCAGACCATTAGCAAGAAAACCTTGATCCAGTTATGGATAGCCCAGGGTTTTATCAGGTCAAATGATGAGGAAAATGAATGTCTGGAGGATGTTGGAGAACGTTACTTCATGGGTCTGCTGAGAAGGTCCTTTTTTCAGGATGTTAAAGAGCATAGGTTGGGCAATGTCATCAGCTGCAAAATGCATGATCTAATTCATGACCTAGCAAAAATGGTAGCAGAGAATGAGACTTTGATGCTAACTTCTGCTGGAAATAAATCTAGTGTTGATATTTGCCATTTGTCAGTTGGTCCTATTCATGATTCAGCATGGGAGCTCCCTCACTCCTTGCTCAAAGAAAAAAATTTACGCACATTTTTTATGCCAATTACGTCAAGGGATTCCCTGAAGTCGGGAAGATTTATTGGGTCCGAAATTTTTGTGAAACAAAGTAAATCAGTTGTGGATGCAGTTATATCAAATTTCAGGAGCCTAAGAGTATTGAATCTACATGGCTTGGGAATCAATGAAGTGCCAGGTTCAGTGAGCATGTTGAAGCATCTAAGGTACATCGACCTATCTGAGAATAATTTTGTGACACTTCCAAAATCAATGAGCAAAATGCTGAATTTGCAAACTCTGAAGCTGTCTTATTGTTTTGACCTTTGTGAACTGCCAGAAAATATTCACAAAATGGTAAACATCCGACATCTAGAGCTTGATGGTTGTTTGAATTTGTCCAAAATGCCATGTGGGATTGGACAATTAACTTCTCTTAGGACTTTATCACTGTTTGTCATAGGTCAAGAAACCTCTACGAGTTCTAAAGCCAATGCAGTGTTAACCGACTTGAATGGTCTTGTAAAGCTCGGAGGAAAATTAACACTTAGAAATTTGGGCTGCATAGAGTGTTTATGTCCTAAAATTGATGATGTAGTTCTAAAGAACAAGGAATACTTGCAATCGCTGAGATTAGAATGGACAGAAGAGGCCGTCAGTGATGAAAATGATGAGCTGTTGTTGGAAGGCCTTCAGCCACATGAAAATTTGAAGGTACTTTTCATAGAAAGATACGGAGGTCAAAGTTTCCCAAAATGGATGATGGTTGACATGCACTCATCACTACCAAAGTTAACAAAACTTACACTGAAGAATCTGAAAGTATGCAAAAGTCTTCCACCAATTGGGTGTCTTCCTTCTCTCCAATACCTTAAACTTGAAAGTTTGACCTTGCTAGAGTACATTGAACATGCTTCCTATGATGGATCTCAATTCAGAATGGAGCTACAAAAAGGATCTGCAATGTATTTCCCATCGTTGAAAGAATTGAAACTCTGTAACTTGCCTTGCTTGAAAGAATGGTGGAAAAAAGAAGTAATGGCTGGTGGTGAATTATCGTCATTTCCTGACCAGCTCCTACTTTCATCATTTCCTTCACTCTCCAAGCTCACCATCCAAGATTGCCTTATGCTTGAGTTCATGCCAATTAATCCACGTCTTGAGGAATTGAACTTGATCAGAGTTAGCAATAAACTTTTGCAGCAACTAATGATGCTTCTGGAAACAACATTGTCTGCAAATTGTTCAATTGTCTCACAACTGAAATCACTGTACATTCTTGATGTGAGAGAGTTATTCCTTTTACCAGAGGGATTGCAAAATTTGAGTCTACTTGACCACTTGGAAATCAATGGTTGTCCTAACCTATCGAGTTTGCCAATAGAAGGAATGCGAGCGCTGAATATGCTCCGTTTTCTGCATGTTCATGACTGTGGGTTAACTTCTTTATCTCAAGCTATAAAGCATCTCTATGCACTTGAAACACTAGTGATTAGCTCCTGCAAAGAGATTAATTTATCAACTGACAATGATCAGGAATATCTGCAATTTAAAGGCCTAAAAAGCCTCCAGACAGTATACATCCGAGAGATACCCAAATTGGTTCATCTTCCAGTGTGGCTTCAGTATCTTCCTTCTTTGCGGGTGTTGCATATAGAGAAGTGTTATAGTTTACTTGACCTACCTGACTGGATCAGTGATCTAAAATCGCTTCATGCACTTTTCATCTACAAGTGCCCAAAATTGATATCAATTCCTGCAGGCATGGTTCACCTTACTTCCCTTGAAGAACTCCGAATTCTCATGTGCCCTAATCTCTGGAAAAGCTGTCAAAATGAACAAGGAGAGGACTGGCCTAAAATAGCTCATATTCCAAAAGTCATTGTGAAGTGAGGCTAATGTATGCAAATTGTTGTGGTACCATCTTAGATGCAATAAATGCTTGAAGTATACATGGTATTCTTTAATCTTGTCAATAATATACATATGTTTTTTGTTTCCTGTCTCCTGTCTATTTTATGTCAACAACCTTTGTTTGTCAATGATATCCAAACTTGGTGTATCAGTGATTTTTCATTTGCATCTCCAGAAAAACTCAAAACATTTGCTATTGTGTGTTAAATAGATTGCATTGGAAAATGATGATCTTTCTGCATCCAAAAGTGTGACCTGTGTTCAATAAATTGGGTGGAAAACCTTATGGTCTCAGATTCAAATCCCAGTGGAGGCAAAAACATTAGATGATTTCTTCAAATCTATCCAAGCCTTCGAGAATAGAGTTACTTGATACCTATGTTTGTGGGAGGTAGCAGGTATCTCGTGGAATTAGTTGAGGTGCATGTAAGCTGGCATGGATACCACAGCTATAAAAAAGTATTTCTCTCTCCTATTCTCAGTACTTCATTGGTGGAAAAATTAGGTCATGGACCAATTTTCTGTGTTATAATGATACTGCTTTGACTGGTTTCACCGTGTAAAAAGTGAATTGATTCTTATACTTAGGTTTTAAAGGTTATCTGGCTTATAAGAAGGTAGAAAGTTAGCGCATTAGCAAGAAATTACCGGAAAACCTAAAGTATTATGTTCCCTTTGTTTCTGTGAGATCTTGCATTTTCAATGTGGCTATCTTTTTGACTTAATGTTTTCTCAATCATTTTGCAGGTTATTTTGTCACCTTTGTAGTGGGAGAAAGGGCTGCGAGTTGTAGCCATTTGATCTTAATCTATTTGTGTTAAGCGATACACATTCCGGTGAAGTTTTTTTTTTTTTTTTTTTTGGGGGGGGGGGGGGGGGGGGGTCTGCTGTCTAGATACTTCGTATCAACTATTATTTTCATCTATTTTCAGTATAAGCTGTCACTTTTTGAAGGGTATGGTATTTCTGCTGATTGTTGTGCTGATCCTTTGGGACAGAAATAACTTTCGGGTTATACTATATCTTAGTTTGATTGTAATGATTACCTTATCTCAATTGAATTTATTTAGAACCATTGCGAGAATTGATTGATCAACTTTTGCTATATCGTGCGAACATATTACTTTGCAAATCAAAGTTTTTCGGTTATACCACTTTCCAGTCAGCCTCATTGGTTCTTCTCTAATATTGCTCTGTAAGCAAAAGTTTTCTAACCATTCTTCATTTGGCTCGTGACAGGTTATGGTTTTAAGAAGAAATTTTACCCCTAAATGAGGTCTGAAATGGGGAGGATACTGAATATAATGAACAGGCAGGGGGGACCAATCTCATAGCATAGTGCAGTACTGCCTGGTAATGGACACACACTGTCAGAAATTGTTCTTGTTCATTGGAGAGAAGTGCAGCATTTGTGGAAAGGGTATCAAGGAAATCGTTAAGACCTTTGCACACCTCTGGGTGCAATGCATTGAGACTTGGGTCACTGAGGAGATGGTTGAAGATATATAATGACTCATGGAGACCTGTTATTGTTCTCAATGCTTTACAAGGTGATCATTATTTGGTCCGACTACGTGGAAGCTCTGTGGAATTTAACATTCATAGATTAGAAGACAGGCCAACAAACTCGGACAGATGGCAAATGGGTTTTGATCAGAAAGGTACACCTTATTCATCTGTGATAGTTATCTTTTGCCTCCTTGAAGAGGACTTATGAACATTCAGGAGTAGTTTTTCATAATTAGGAGTGCATCTCATCATATATTATCTGTTCTTTTAAGTTCTATTTTGCATCAGAAATGTGCATTTTTCTTCACCCAATACCAATTGATGGATGGTGGCGATAAAAAAGGAACAAAACATCCGTCCCATAATGCCGAAAGCAACAACAAGACCAGTACTAATGTGGGATCATTGGCAAAGCAGTGCAGTACCGGAGTTTCGAGGAACGCGGCAATCAAGCGTGTGGAAGTTGCTCCTCCTCATCACAAACAATTTATTCATGACCGCTAAAAGCAGAAACAGAGTCATACTGCGAGACCAATGCAAAAAACGCCAACAGAGGATATCATCAAAGGCTTGAAGAAGAGATCGTCAATGAACTTTGAATCAAGTAAAAGGAAATTCGAGGAAAGGTTTGCGGAGCAAAAGGAAGCCAAGAGAAGGATTGTAATGGTCGACTTCCGTGATATGCCTAAGCCTGCTAAAGACCCTTGTGCTGCTCCCAAACGCGCTGGGATAGGAGACGATTTTGAGATTCTGATTCTTTGTGGAGAGTATTAGTATATAATATCATTAATTCACTTGGCGATTTTTTAGTTAGTCCACTCCTGGGTAATATCCCCTTTTTATATGTGAAACCCTACTCAAAATCATTTAAATAATATATCATAGAGTTACAATTTCACGAATGTTGTTGTCTCTCATGCTTTAATTATCTCTTATTCATTACCTGCTCTAGGATATGCAGTTACTAGTTAAAGCTAGGATTTTGTTACTCGTGCTTCTGCTTTAAATTTACCTTTTCTTCCTACTCTTTTAATCTGAATCTTAGTTGACTATTCAGAACTTGTTTATTGTACTTTATCATCTTAGCTCAACTCTTACTGTACACTGTTAGCGCAATAGTATTCTCTACACAAATAGTATCAGCTACACAACATACAGAAAAATTTGAACTCGGACTATGAAAATAGAATTGCAGGATTAAACGGCTTAATTGTATTCATATAAAGCTAAATACCTTACCCACCCTGACATTGATTTTAAGAATACTAAGAAGATATCTTATCTACAATGGGATTCACCTTCTATAAACAATGACTGGAACTTAATATGATGGCTAAAATGAAAAGCTAAGTGCCCGTATCTGATCTTTTGGTGCTGGTTGCTCTGTTACTGGTTATTCTGTTGCTTCTGACTGGGACAAATCTGTCGATGACTGTGTCCAAGAAACTGAGATAGGCTTGTCTCCATGGCTTTCGAACGATCAAGATACAGTAATGAACAAGAATACCTGTTATAAATCCCAATCCAACACTCACATAAAACCATTTATCAGGAAATTCATCACTGCTGTCATTCTCTAGTTCGGTTCTATTGTCAGAGTTTCCATTTTGGCATAGTACTAGAAGTGGAGCTCCACAAAGATGGGGATTCCCCTCAAAAGAAGACTCTGTAAAAGTTGCCATCTGCCCCTTAAAAGGAACCATACCGGATAAATTGTTGTTTGAGAAGTTAAGATAGCTCAAGAATGACATTGATTCCATGCTTGATGGGATGACACCAGAAAGCATAATACTCGAGAGATCAAGCGATCCCAACTGATGTAAGCTCGAAATGTTTTCTGGAATTTGTCCACTGATTTGGTTTCCGGACAAGTTCAAAACTGTGAGGCCGTGCAACTTTGTCAATTCCACAGGAAACGCTCCATTGAAGTTGTTTCTAGACAAGTCTATCGAGGTAAGAAGTGATAGAGTCTTGGTGTACTTTTGGAACTGGTTTTTCAAATTCACTACCAAGCTTTCTTCATAGTACATTCCTCTATACTTCCCATATAACAGATATTCATTTATCTTTTGCTCTTGTACCATGGCGTTCAGGTCTCCTATGCTTGTTGGTACGGTGCCAGTTAAGCTGTTTTCTGCAAGATCAAGGACCTGCAATGAACTCAGATTTGTCAATCCTAAAGGAAGCTCTCCGGAAAATGAATTTGACCTTAATCTGAGGATTCTAAGATTTGGAAAGCCATCAGAGATCCATGAGGGGAACTTTCCGGATAGTCTGTTGTTCCCTAGATCAAGTGTCTCCAAACTAGATAAATTTTTCAAAGAAAAGGGGACCCCTCCAGAGAATTTGTTGTTATTTAAGTGCAATGACTGAAGCTGGATCAATTGGCCGAAAGAACTTGGAACTGAGCCAGATAGATTATTGTTCCCAAGGTCTAATGCTTTCAAGTAAGAACACTCCCCTATGCTTGAAGGGATACTTCCTGTTAGCTTATTGTTTGATAGATCAATGACTTGAAGAAGGGTCATCTTTCCTATAGTAGCTGGTATTTCACCTGAAATTTCATTACCCGAAAGAGACAGAAATATCAAGTCTGGCATGATTTCAGAAATATTCTGAGGGATGAGACCTTGAAACTTATTATTTGAAAGATCAAGCAATTCAATTGGGACACTAGGTAATGGAATGGTTCCGTTAAATAGGTTTGAACTCAGATCAATATCTGCAAAGGGAAATACTGGTAATGGATTTGGTAGATTACCATTTAACTGATTAAAAGAACAATTCAGCAGGGATAAATTAGACGAAATGTCCCAAAACCAGCCTGGAATGGAATCTGAAATACTTGCATTTGAAATGTCTAGGAACTTGAGTTCTTTTTGAGACTTGAGCCAAGTAGGAAATGAAGGACCTAAATGGCAAGACCCCATGTCAAGATTTCGAATCTGAAATGGAGGAATCCAGTTGGGATTAACATTCAAGGTCAAGGAGTTGGATGAAAGGTCAAGAATCTTCACTTTGTGCAGGTTCTTAAAATGAACTTCTGATAGAGTACCTGTGAGGGAATTAGAAGAAAGATCAAGAACAGACAATTCAGAAAGCTGTCCAAAACTCTCCGGTAGAGTACCATTTAGCTGGTTTCCTGAAAGTCCCAAGTTGGTCAAATTATGAAGTGTTCCTAAAGAAGCTGGTATATGACCTTCAAAAAAGTTGGAAGCTAGTCCAAGTTGTTGAAGATTTTTCAACTGACCCAACCATCCTGGTATTTTACCAACAAAACCATTGCTGCTCAGCTTTAAGTACGTCAAACTAGGCAAAGGCCTCTTGAAATCACATTTCACCAGTCCTTCGAGTATTTCAGGTAGACTTCCTGTCAAGTTGTTTCCTGATAAATCGAAGTTGATTAAATTGCATAGTCCTCCTATAGTACTCGGTATTCCACCTTCAATGTTGTTCAAGAAAAGATTCAAGTGAGTCAGATAAGTCATATTCCCGATGGATCTAGGCAATTTTCCATGTAGTTTGTTCGAACTACAATCAAGAACTTCTATCTGTTTCCAGCTTCCTCTGAATAGCTCAAGGCAATTGGCACTAAGGTTCCTGTTCAGTGCAAGGTTCAAGTATCTTAACCTTGGGATCTCACTGATGCCAAGTGGAATTCTGCCTCTAAAACCGGAGTTGCTTAAGTCTATATATTCAAGACTGCGGATATTTACAAGCCAACTCGGGAACATTGAGTTGAAACTATTGAAACTAAGATCAATAACAGCTAGTGAAGAGAAATTGACAGGAGTAAGAGATGAAATGGAGCCAGATAAGCCACAAGATGAAAGATGCAACTCTGTTAAATGTGGAAGCTGGTTTAGCATTTCCAACCAACTTGATCCTACCATAGAGAGCTCTACTTGGTTCATCCCAAGATGTTTTAAAGAAACAAGACCAGTTACCCACTGAAAACTTTCAACAGTCAAGGCTGAGAATTCTGAAGAAACATCAAGATACTGCAAGTGAGAAAGATTTCCCAAAGTGGGAGGTATTGTGCCAAAAAACCCAGCTTTTGATAGATTCAGATATTCCAGGTTCTTCAAAGAACCAACAAATCTTGGAATTGGGATTCCACCAAATGTGTTTAGACTCAAATCCAAGTACTTTAAAGATTGGATCTTTACCAAAGAAGGCCTAATCTCCCCACTCAAGTTCCAAAATCCATACCTGGTAACATCAGCAGAATTGACTGGAAATGGATTGTGAAGGTCTATTTTGATAACAGAACCAGTAGCATTACTGCACCCTATTCCTCTCCACTTACAACAGTCTCTTCCTTGCCACGACGAAAGCTGGTTCTCAGGATCATTGAGGCCATTCTTGAAATCAACAAGTGCTTCGAGATCATTAGCTGAACAATTTGTAGCACCATTTTGGGCCTTACAAGCAAATTCTACTGCTATTGAATGCAAAATGATAAGAAAAAGAATACACACTTGAAGCCTTTCCATCAATTCTAAGTCTTGGAAGTAGAACAAGCACAACACCCTTTTCTTCAGGATGGTGAAAATAAATGGTGTATTACAATTAGTGGTATTATCAAAATGGTTGTCACTATCAATTAGCTGAATAAAGTAGAAGAAAAGGGATAAGGAAATTGGTTTTCACGTTGTTTAATTAGTCAACTGGTCTCTTATGGTTGTTTAATTATCATAAGATGTGGAAATGATTTGGTCATGTTTTCTTGAGCGTCAATCTTTAGGCTTTTGTCGTTATCTTTTTGTTCTTTATGTTATCAAGTTTTCAGAAGTCAGCAACATAACAATAAACAAACACAGAAAATCTAGAGGGAGAAGGTGTAGTGAACTTTCCAAGTTGACCAATACAGCTCGAATACTATGCACTATGCAGCTGTCATAGAGCTAATTAAGGCATTTGGATATTTTAATTCGATTTTGCACGAAGAAAGAAGAAGAGAAATTCTGAATTGTTTTATATTGAACATATGGGTTTTATGTGAACATTTCAGTTTTTATAGAATAAGGTAGAGAAAATGTATCTAGAAGAGTAAAAAAAAATGGTTTCGTAACACTTATTTTCTCCTTTATGAGTACTAAGTTTTGAAGACATTATTTTGGTAGAGACTGAAAAGAAAGGTGAATTTGAAAATATTGATATCTTTTAAGCAAATATGTGTCCAGACAGAGTTCTGTTGATTTAGTAATGCTGACAATTATGTTAAAGCTATTGCCTTGTGTCGAGATTAGACGAGGACGTAATAGTGACAACTATGTTGAAGCTATTGCCTAGTATGGAAGGATAAACGAGATACCGCTCAACTATCCTTCATAATTTTCTATAAGCTGAAGGTACGTCATATTATGTCTAAGCACCTCTCCCCAGTGCTTCTTCCACCTACCTCTACCTCTCCTGAAACTATTCATAGTCAACCTATGGTCCTAGCACACCTCCACACTGAGGCATCCCTACATCTCCTCTTCACATATCAAAACCATCTCAACCTCACCTCTTGTATCTTGTCCTCCACCAATGTCAATTCCACCTTGTCCCGAATATCTTCAAATTTGCAAAAGCATATGAAACAAAAGTATTTTCATGCTCCAATTCCAAGCACATTTCAAACCTTAGTACTATTTTAGTTGTATCTAATCGAATAACGATTTCGGCGTCGTTTGATAGAGTGCATTAGGAAAACTGTGCATGCATTAGTTTTGTGTATTACTAGTACGTTGTTTGGACACTTTTTCAACGTGCATTAGTTATACACTCTATTTGGTATTAAAGTATGTATAAAACTAATACGTGAAAATCCATGGTATTAGTAATGCAAAGAGTTCTAATGCATATATTAGCATGACTAAAGACACAATTACTTTGCCCCTCAAAACCTTTTCCACGTCCTTTCCACCATATTTCAGTGTTATTCTTATATATTCTACCATTATATATTCCACCAAATGACCCCTTATTGAGCAATAGTCACAATCGTTGTTTAATGAAAAATATCAGGATATATTTATGTACTATAGAGCAAAACAAATCGTAACAAAAGTTTCAATCACATCAAAAAACGTAGTTAATAAGTAGTGGATGGATTTTATCCATTTCTTTAAAGGACAAATCCTCAAGCAGAGCCATGTAATTTCCAAATCTCAATGTTCATCGAACAATCAACCATTTGGATAAATCTATAAATTCCCACCACCACAAAAATCTCAAAATCTCTTCCCTCAAAACCCCCCAATCAAAACAAAAATCAAGAAAAGATCTCCCCACAAACAATTGTATCATCACCATGACTGCTTCTTCTTCTAGTCCAGCTTTCTTCTCATCATCATCACTTCTCAACATACCCAATTCCAAAAACATCTTAAACCCTTTTACCCAAATCAAGATTAATAAATACCCAAATGGGTATTCTTTCATTTCTAAGTCTGTTACTGTCGATAACCCTTCCACTGTTTCTTCTTCATTGAATTTAGATCAAGGGGTTGATGAAAAAGATGCTGCGGCTGTTGGGAAAGTTGGGTCTAGGGTTAAAGTTACGGTTCCCTTGAAAGTGTACCATGTGCCCAAGGTTCCAGAATTGGATTTGGATGGAAGAATTGGGACATTGAAACAGTATGTGGCTGTTCATAAAGGGAAACCAATATCAGCTAATTTGCCGTACAAGGTGGAGTTCGTTGTAGACGATTTGGAAGGACGAAGTGCTCCGGTTAAGTTCTCTGCACACCTTAAGGAAGATGAGTTCGAGTTTCTTGACTGATGCATTTTCAGTTTTGATAACCATTTTATTGCTTTTTTTAATGAACTCTTATGTACCACTGAATATATGAAAATAATAATCATGTGTACAAGTATTGTTGTGTATCATTTTGTAGATTTAATTTTTAAAAATAAAACAAAAATTGCTTACTTTTGTCATTTCTTTGGGTTTCCATTTATTTGTTGTTACCAATATTAAAGCTCAGATAATACCTGAAAATTCAGAGAGCTGAAGATGATGATACATCATAATGTTCGGTAGTCTAAATAACAGTTCGTAAGCAAGAGCAGGATATAATAATTGTTCTGTATTGAAGTTTTTGATATTCTACTCTTGCTTGGATGTTTCCGTTGAGTCCTTTATCTCCTTTCATTGGTAGCTATTCTATTGTTGTAACAACCAGCAAAGATGTGAAAAACTTGTGACCGACTGGTCGTTGATTCTCCAGATTTATTCTTTAGCTAGTGTATGATTGGTCATATATCCTTTTGAACAGAAAAACGTATACTTGGTAGTCTTTATAGGAAGCAGTGAGTTAAGCAAGAAGAGTGTAAGACTTGAAATTAGTGAGAGTTCCAAACTCATGGCATAAACGTTGGTTTTTCTCCTGTTTGGGTAGCTTGATTTAATAGCCATTATATTAAAGCTCGTTTAATACCTAAAAATTCAGAGAGCTGAAGATGATGATACATCATAATGTTCGGTAGTCTAAATAACAGTTCGTAAGCAAGAGCAGGATATACTTAATTGTTTTGTGTTAAAGTTTTTGATATTCTACTCTTACTTGGATGTTTCCGTTGATCCCTTTATCTCATTTCATTGGTAGCTATTCTATTCTTGTAACAACCAGCAAAGATGTGAAAAACTTATGACCAACTGGTCATTGAATCTCCAGATTTGGATTCGATTCGGAACTCTTATATGGTTGGTCATATATCCTTTTAAACAGAAAAACTTACACTTGGTAGTCTTTATAGGAAATGGTGAGTTAAGCAAGAAGAGTGAAATTAGTGAGAGTTCCAATCTCACGGCATAAATGTTGGTTTTTCTCCTATTTGGGTAGCTTGATTTAATAGCCATGGATTTATATGAAAAGACTTAACTTATAAGCTAATAATGTAAAAAGTGAAATACATCAAATGTGAATGACCTTCCATAGTAATTGGACTGGCAGGTTAAAAATGCTGCATTGCAATGTATTTTCTTCTATCAAAGGTTTGCTGCATTGCTCTTTGTACTGAATGAATTGGACATTTGAGGTGTTAGCCTAGCTGAGGCATGTTTGCTCTATTGAGGAGTGTATGCACATGTATTTTCATATCAGATAAGTATAAAAGAAGAAGTTATGTTATAATTAGAAGCAGGAAAGAAAAAAACGAAGAAAGAGATTAGATTGCACATGATAATATACTTATCAAAAAATTATTGAACATATATTACTATGAAAATGTTACACATTTTACTGTTAAGACAATTAGAAACTATATTTGACTAGGGATCGAGCAATAAAGCTTGAGAAAGAGTAATTTCTGGTACACAATCAACATGTTCTTAGTACCATTTTACATTAATAAAAGGATTACCTTGTTAAAAAAGATTAGTTTTCTGCAAATCAAGTAAAAGACAGATGATGTCTGGCTCAGAGATGTGGAATGAAACAAGTGCTTCCAATTAGGGATATGCCCGTGCAAAGAGCAACTGAATATAAACCTCAGGTGCAAAGACATTTGCCTTTGTTGATGGCATGTAAGCTAGAGAAGAATCAGTACTTTAACTTCTGGAAATCATTGACGGCTTATACCATATTTTGTGATCAATATCTGACTGCTTCTACTATATTTTCTGTATGCATAAATTAAATCATGCTCCAATGTGTCACCTATACTTTGGGTTTGAGGGAAGATGCCATTTGTGGTTACTTGCATATCTAATTTACCATTTTCCCCAAGGCTTTGGTCTAGTGGTAAGGGTGTACCACGTGATATGTGGGCTAAGCGCACATCACGGGTTTGAACCCTGCCACAGAAAAATGCCTGATATTTAAGTGGGAAAGGTTGTGGTCCATTATCCACCGAGTTTCGAACCGTGCACCACTAGCACTCGGGGATTTCTCGGTTATTTAAAAGAAAAGGAACTTACCTTTCGCATTTTTGGCTCTATAAAAGGTGCCAAATTCTCTGAGCATATTGCTCGGTTCAATATCTGATAAAAAAACTACCAGCAAGTTAGTTGGTTCTCTCAACTTTTACCATTTCAAAAAAACAAGTTAGTTGGTTCTCTTTGCTGGTTTAGCAATCCCTAATACAGAGAGGTTGAAGTTGGAGATAAAAGATCTCAAGTATGATCATCATTAGGACTTGAATGTGTACTTGTTTGCCTTATATAGTAGGAGCATATAGGTAAGATTGAATCCACTCCGGAGAGTGGAAAAGATTTAGTGGGTGTTTGGACATAAAAAATGTGAAATTTGGAAAAAAATTGAAAAATAGTATTTGGAAATTAGGTAGGAGTGCATTGTCTTGTTGCCCTTACTAGTAGTCGTAGGACTGCTCTTGCAGTTTCTTATTCTTCGATTTCTATTACTATATATTGTTTTGTGTAGTTCGATTGTAGTACTATTTTGTTGTAGTATTATTTTGCTACTATCTATTGTTTTTGTTACTATCTATTGTTTCTTGTACTTCCGTTATGTCTTTTTCTAGACTGTTTTTGTCTTGAACCGGGGGTCTATCGGAAACAACCTCTCTACTTCACCTCTGAGGTATAGGTAAGGTTTGCGTACACTCTACTCTCCCCATACCCCACTTTGTGGGACTACACTGGGTATGTTGTTGTTGTAGTAGTAGTATCTGGAAATTAGAATTTTGTTTGGACATGAATACAACTTGGGAAAATGTTGAATTTTTGTGAGGGATTTGGAGTAAAAACATGTATTTGGAGTTTTTCGAATTCCGAAAAATAGTAACAATTCTATGTCCAAACATGATTCTTGGATACAATTCCGGAAAAAAAGTGAAAACCATCTGTGGACAAACGGACCCTTAGGGTAAGCTAAGCTTGCTTGTAAGCTCCATTAATTTCATATGCAAGCACTCCTATCCCAAAATATGTTTTTTTTCTAAAAATTCGTGCCACAACAGATGCTAGGTCTGAATATTTGTCTATAAGTTGAAGGATGGTAAACTTGCAATATATTTTGCCTTGAAGCAGCTGTTTATAATGTGCTCTTGCTAGTTTCCCTGATTGTTAGGATTGCTGCAGAAAAGAACAAAGAATGGATGTGTTAACTGCTGAAGCTTTATATGTAGAGTCTAGCTATATGTTGTTGAGACATTCATACTGTTGTTGTATGTGCTCATAATTGATATATAAGATACAGATATGAATGAACCTGCTGCTTCATGGTTAACTTAGAAGTAAAGAGTGGATTGTGAATGTGTATCCCAAATACTCTCTGTATGGTGTTCCAGTTTCCACCTCCTTTTTCATCTTGTACTTGGTACTTCGGTGGTGTTTCATTATGTCTCATTTCTTCTTGGTGCCATTTAGAAATCAAGATGTTAGATTGGTTCATATACTGTGAACTCTTAGGGGTTGTTTGCTATAGGGGATGGGATAGACAAAGTTATCCCATGGATTGGGATATCTCATGGGATTAGTTATCCCACCATATTGGTATGAGGGATAAGGGATAATAGTTCCAGGATAAAACGCATGCAGGAGCATTTTATCCTGCATCTGGTTAGGGGTATTAGTTAGTCTCGTAATTATTTATCCCACCATTTGTAATAGAATGATGGGATAAGTTATCCCACCATATATATATGGCCAATCCAGCTCCCAGTTGTCACATTTCCTTTGCAGCACGCTGTAACTGCTTCTGACAGAAAAGTCCCTTCTTGTTGGCCTGCCAGATCTGCATGTCCCTTCTGCTATGATCTAGAGTAAGTTAAATTTGATGATGTAGGAGGCCATATACAAGCTGGTTATCTATTGCCCTTGTAATGCTCCCAAGTCTATGCACTCTTTCTCAAAATTTCATAGTTGCTGTAATGGGATATTGAAATGGTGAATGGTCTTTTCTTGAGAGTATGTATTCGTCTAGCTCAGGGTGATTCTACTGTTGTCAACACTCCTGCCCCCACCCAACCCCCTGGTTTCTCACATCTCTCCCTTACCGTACTTTTCGTTTATCAGAAAACTGCTCTTTTAAATTAACTGCAAAGTGGAAGGCCGGGTAACTAGTTGCTCTTTCTTACAATCAACCTGAGTGTTTCTCAGAAAGATGATTGGTCTGTCTTGAGAATACTGTACTCTGCTAGGTTCAGATGACTTGTTAGGCGATCAACGACTCTTAATTGTAAGATGTGGAGGTGTGTGGGAGGGTGTATATGATGTAGTGATGTTATTTGTTAGGTTAGCAGTAGGTAGTAACTTATTTGCTGCCTGTAAGAGGGGCTTGCCAAATTAGACTATAACGAATGTAATAAGGTATTGTTGTTTTGAGTTCACTGGCAAAATGGAAAATGGAAAATGGAGTGGAGATGATGTCAAAGCTGTAGCTATTCACATTTAAATGGAAAATGCAGCGCATTTTCTTTACGTGCGTTGTATAACATTTACCTTTGATGTTTACTCCCTTTTCCACTCTGTACTAAGTTAATAAGTAATATTTACTTGATAGAATTGATGTTATAATTATTTTTGATAGGTAGGTTAATTTAATCGTCAAAAGATAATTACCAAAGGTTATGTTGGAGTGATAAGTACTCCTCCTTTCTTAATTAGAGGTTTGTGTATGGGGTAAAACTGGCTTGTGAACAAGTGGCGTCAACAGGGTTTCCTGTGGGGATTCCTCTCGGTTAAAGGGAGGATGACCTCGAGAGACGTCTCCGAGATATCAACAACAGAAGATGCCTTCTCGTGCAAAGGACTCGACGGCTCACTGCCCATAATGACGTGGCACAAAGGACAAGTGGGAGACAGATTTGTCAGGACACTCAGGTGCGCGACCAAGCCCGTACTTACTTGAGCAACACATCAATATTAGCAGGCGCCACTCTCAAACGGACCAACCCCATAGCACCTAAGCATAGGTCTAGGTATCCTAGGGCCCGAGTGGCACATTCTGATTAGTCAATGCCTAATATTGTAACCTATAAATCTTCCTCACTTGTAAGGCGACACCTTGTGCCCTATTTTCTCTTTCAAGCAATACAATAGTTTCTTAGTCTCCAAACATCTTTTCTTGCATGTGTGTTATCTTCTTTGTTCATATTGCTAGAAGTCGCTCTCGAGGATTCTCAGATCCGTCTCGGATACTCCTAGATTTGTTCTCCTTACTTTATTTATCTTGCTTATTTAATATAATGTGTTTCCGTTATTTTCGGTAATCGAATTGCTAGCAAATCGAATCTAAAACAAGATTAAATCATAATGCGTGCTCTTGACTCACCTACAAATTGAACTGTACCAAATCGAGAGTAAACAATTTGGGATTAGAGCCCCGAATATGAAATTGCCTTTCATAGAGAGTGTTTTACCCCTAAAGTGCGACTTTCTAACACAAGGATTAATCAAATTCAAAACGAGTACCAAATACAGGAAAGAAAGAAAAGAAAAAAAGGAAGAAGAAACTGTCAAAATATTTGTCCAGACAAAACAAAGGGGAACAGTTTGTCTTTAGATTATTCATTGGACTCTTTTCGATATGTGGGATTAATTAACATAATTGGTGGAATTTTGACATTGGCAAACAGCTTTCACATTTCGTTCATGCAATTGGTGACACTATCTATCATAATGGGGATGTTTCAAAAAATATTTGAGTCTTGCTGACTTGGTGATCACAAATGATAAATTAAACCGATTTATAAGGCATACGTAGTTATGTACTAGTAACTCACAACTCAATTTTAATTCGGCCAATAACGTACTAGTAACCAACCATATGTTTCAAGTCGTTAAAGTAGAGAAATTTGAGTTCATTAGTGACTTTTCATCACTTGTTAATCATAAATGTTTAATGACTAGAAAATAGAAATACAATAAATTTGTTTCTAAAGGATAAAATAGATTCAAAATGGTAATTTATTTTTTAATTTTTTAAACTTGACAAGTAAAGTTAGATAACTATTTTTAGTACATTAGACAAGTAAAGATAGACGGATGGAATATTAGGAAAAATAAATTGTAAGAGCCAATTGAGCCAAATGTAATTTGAAGGTAAATTATATAGAGTATCTTATAATGAAAGATAACATATTTCTCCACTATTTTTTATTTTTTAATTGAGAGAACCGGTGAAAACACTCTTGAACTATACACGAATTATTACTTTAGTCCCTAAACTACTCCTAGCAATTAAAAAAACCCTAAACTTGACTAAAAGAACTTAAAAACACCCCTAAACTATACGCAAATTATTACTCTAGTTTCCAAACTACTCCTAGCAATTAAAACACCCCTAAACTTGACTAAACGAACCTAAAAACACTTGATTTACTAGATCTAATGAACATGTTTACACTCCAGCGTGGTTAATTCGTAAATTTGATTTAGGATTGCGTTAGATTTTACAATTCGTGGATATGAGTTAGGGTTTCATTGTCGATATTTGTCACTAGAATTAATCATGTTTTCTGCTCCTTTTCATTGTATTTTCAGTCATCTTCTTCATTGTGGTCAATTCATAGAAGATGACTGTTGAGTAAAAGCTTGAGGTTTAAAATGTTTTAATGAAGAAAACTATAAATAGGTAAGAAGATGAGGTTTTAGCCATTGAAGTGGGCTTAAAATTAATGAAAAATGTTAAATATGAGGTTTTTTACTGTTGGTTGCCTACGTGATTTTTTATATTTTCTCGCGCGCCTAAATGAGGTTGAGACCACTTGCTATGTAATGTGACAAATCGGGGTGTTTTTAAGTTCATTTAGTCAAGTTTAGGGGTGTTTTAATTGCTAGGAATAGTTTGGAGACTAAAGTAATAATTTGTGTATAGTTCATGGGTGTTTTTATGTTCGTTTAATCAAGTTTTAGAGTATTTTAATTGCTAAGAGTAGTTTAGGAACTAAAGTTCGCGTATAGTTTAGAATGTTTTCACCCCTTCTCTCTTTTAATTTGAAGTAAACAAAACCCCTACACACATTGTTAACAAAAAGAGAAAACCAGGTACAGAACGTAGTATTTTCGTCAAATATCCAAAGAAAACAGAACAGGCATATTCTATAGTTAGTCAACTGATGAGATCCTCCATCTGTTAGGCAAAAAGAAATACATAATTAAGATTACTTACCATTGAGAGAAAAGATCGTTTTTTTTTCTCCCCATTGTGTACGTTTCCCTATCTTTCAAGTCACTTCAATAATTCTTGTCACAAACCCTAAATTCTCTACACTCTCTCTACGTTTTGATTGCAAAATTCAACTCTGTTTGGTCTCGATCCTTCAGATTGCTGAGTGTCAACGAAATAGGTAAAAATCTTGACAATTCTTGTTGTATTTCATATGGGTTTTTGAAGATTAATGGTTTTCTCTGTCAAGATTGTTCTTTTTTTGGTTTCTAATGAATACCCATCAATGGATATATGATAATCTATGTGGTTCCCTAATTTCCTTTGTGGGTTTTGGCATGTTGGGGTTGTGTTAGGTGGGAATGGTGGTTTGTTTAGGAAATCTTGTTGATGCCTTTTGTTTTTTTGCTTATTCTTGTTTTGGTTGTTTCTTTTACAATTAGTTCAAATTTCAATGTTGTTCTAGTATAAGTATTGTTGAGCTTGTGTCTGGGGGTTTTGAAGCCTGCAATGTATTAGTATAACAGATTGTCAACTGTTTTTTTTTCTTGATGACCGTGGTGTCCGGGCCACTCTCGTGCACCTCGACTAAATCCACGGGATACCTACCACTGGCAACTGGTACCAGGTAACTCTGTCCACCAAGGCTAGAACAGATGGGAAGAATCACATAGTGTTTTTTGTCTCTGCTGGGATTTGAACCTGAGACCTAGATCTCATGGTTCTTTAACCCACTTCATTGACTTGGGTGCATTGTCAACTGAATTTTGATGGAAATATTTCGTAATTTATACTGACACTGATCATAGACGGACAAAAAGAGTTAGCTTCTTTGGTAGGTAGTAAGAACAAAGCCTGATAATGAGATGTGTTGCCAAGAAAGCTCAAATTTTTTTAGCTCTAAGAGAAGGCTAAGTTTAATCTGTTTGATCATATTCAGGGCTTACTAGTGCTGTTTGGGATGTCATCTAATCATGGCCAAGGCTCACTTGTAGTACAATGTACTATTGACTGATGAGGAAAGACTGTTTCCGACTTTAGTGTATTCTGGAGTTATGATTTCGTGTTTGGGTTGAGACTCTTCTTTCTTGTTCCTTGTCGTCTGGCTCTTGTACTTCATTCTCCTCCATCTCAGACCATTCTCCATTTTAATGTTAACTGGCGGACTCTCTAAACAAGCTTCTTGTTTGTAAATTATTTGATGCGTATACCTAAATTATCAAGATGAACTATTAGGCTGAATGAAGACAATGCATGGATTGTGGAAAGTTAAGTGCAGCAAGTTGCTACTTTGTTCTGTTTGCTGTTGGTCTTCTTATGCTTGTTCTCTTTGTCTCTTTGCATTTGTTTACAGTACTGTTGAATTGATTGAGATCTAACTGTGTTGGCTGTTCATTCTAGTGCAGAACGGACCAGATACACCCTTGACAACAGTACCAGGAACATTAATTTTTTAATTGATCGGTGTTCTTTGAATCCAATTCTTTTAAATACTTTATCCAAGAAACTATACCCATCTAAATAGTTGGAGAAGTTCACTGCAAAGTTGTTTGTTCCAAAAGGGAGTTAGTCTGGTGAAATCTGCAAGCCCCTGAGATGATGAATTCCCAATGACTCTTGATGATTATACTGGTTTTGAAGAATTTCAAAGCTATAATGATTTGCTGATCTATTCATGACGAATATGGGGTTGAGATTTGGGCAAGTTCTTTTATTCTTTCTAT
Organism: Jaltomata sinuosa; assembly: GCA_003996215.1. NCBI lineage: Eukaryota > Viridiplantae > Streptophyta > Magnoliopsida > Solanales > Solanaceae > Jaltomata > Jaltomata sinuosa. Next base: position 699,100 of record QJPP01000117.1, on the reverse strand, counting down.
TTGTATCAGCTTTGATCTTTTATGTCACAGCTGCATCTGAAGAAGTGAGTGTAAAAAGGGTAATAACTGCTCCTCTAAGGAATGCCGGAACCAATATAATTGATGGTTCTGGTAAAGAATATGGTATTGATTCTGTCAGTATGGATGGAAAAGGTGAATGGGCAGGTGATAACAGCAGAGTGTCTGTTTCAACAGTTGCATTGTTCACTTTGGCAATGGCTGCGGCTAGTGGTTTGGGTGCAGTACCGTTTTTCTTCGTGGAGCTGGATCCTCAATGGTCGGGAGTATGCAATGGAATGGCTGCTGGAGTGATGTTGGCGGCGAGCTTTGACCTTATACAGGAAGGACAGGATCATGGAAGTGGTGGATGGGTGGTGTTTGGTATTTTGGCTGGTGGAATCTTCATATTGCTTTGTAAGAAGGTGAAAGCCCCAGTTTCCCGCTTTCGTGTAGTTTTCATCCTTCAATTAGTTTATATCCATCTGCTATTGAATAACATTAAATGGGTTCATTGGTTAACATTAAATAATTTTATTATCATCTATAATATCATGTAATTTTTTGTGACTACTAATCTAGATAAAAATAGAAAACTTTCCATGAGTAAGTAAAGCTTAATACATGGCATGGGTTGCTGGTCTTTCAGTATCTTTGGCCTGTTCTTTTCAAATTCTATTGGGCCGTAATATTTATTAGCTTTCCCGCAATTTTCAACTTTAGAATATTTATGATCGAAATGAAATTACATTTCTCTAAATTATTTTGTTTGATCAATAGGAAGTTGTGGGATCCTACTTTCAAACTTCTTCTGGATATCCTAGCTTCAACTTTCTTGCAAGTTAGTGTCTTGAAACAGTTTCTTTCCTTGAAGGAAATCCATGAACGTCCACCTTTATGTTGATTTTAGTCCTTTTTCATTCTAAGAAACACATGCACACATATTATTTTATTTTTCACTGGTCTCTTTCTTTCCTTTGATTGGGACTTCCCTGACACATCTGATAAAACTTTACCGTTCCACTTTTCAGGCCACTGTTGTCCATGATTCCATGTAAGGCTGGCCGCCGGACTGGTTTCAACCGGTACCATTCCGGTACCGGTACCGGTCCGTACCGGTCCGGTCTATACCGGAATGGAATGGTACGGATTCTACCGGGTACCGGTTCGGAATGGTATACCCGTTTCGTGCCGGGAAACCGGTACCGGTTCATACCGGTAGCATTTCGGTTCTGGTCCGGTCCGATCCGGTCGTCCGGTCAAATTTTTTGTAATTTTTATCATTGTTTTATACTTTTATAGTTTTATACTTTTATTCATTGCCTATCTTTTTTATCATTGTTTTATACTTTTATACTTTTATTAATAATTTTTAAAAACATAAACTAGTAGACTTCAAAACATAAACTTATAAATTGAAAACATAAAAAATAAAAAAACTTTAAACAAACTAAAACACTTCAAATGTATAACTTAAAAATATATATAAACTTAAAACTTATAAGTTTTAACTCATAGCTTATAAATTGAAAAACTAAAAAATAAAATTTTTACAAACTAATAAACTTCAAATATAATTTATATAAGTTATAAAATTTCAAAACTTAAACAACTTTTAAGTTATAAAAACTTTTAAGTTATAAGTTATCACTTGAATATTAAGTTTGAAATTTGAAATGTAATTCAAAATTTAAGTTTTTTTTAAAAAAAAGAAAAAATTCCATTCCGGTAACCCGGTCCGGCCCATTCCGGTCTGGTACCGGTTTATACCGGAATGGGATGGGATCTGGTTTTCATACCGGTGGTACCGGTCCACTCCATTCCGGTACCGGTCACCATTCTGGTACTGGTCATACCGGTCCGGTCATCCCATTCCGGTCCGTTGAGCAGCCTTAATTCCATGTAGTAGACTTAGTTTTGTCATGAAAGTTCTACCTTGTGAAACTATTCAATACATGTATAATGTTTTCTTGGCAGTTGATGTCTCTAAAGGAAATAACTCTCACCGACATTGTAAGCATCGCAATATTGGTATTTAGAGGTTTCAGATCAAACCTATATCTGTTGATATAAGAAATTTGTAAATGTGCAACTCTGTTAAAAAAATCTAAACGTGCAATACTTCTCCTTTCTTCTAAGTTTTAATTCTTAATCACTGCCCTTCAAAAACATATACTCTATGTTGCTTGGATAAGGATGTGGAGGCCCTGCACGGATGCGAATCTAGAAGTTGGATTCATCATTACCTTAATCGTAGTATAGTTACGGGGCTGCTAAGATACAACCAATAAAGGTATATTACGGTATATATCAAATTCCTTGTAAACACTGAATATTTTATTCGTAATTTATCTCATATAAGAGCAAAATTTTCTACTGTATGTTAATATATATATATATATATATATGACATAACCCAAAATCAGACCAAATAGCTGATCAACCTATATTTCTTGCCTATAGGTGTAATTAAAACACCTAAGTTAGTCGACTAGAACCAGTGCAGATCCCACAACACACCCACACCCACACCCCATTCGTGTCAGTTTGGCACGGGTGCAACAAGGATTTTGAAGGATTTGCGCGACATAGCATATACTCCAGCTTTCTACGCATTTCCTTGCTTTTACTGACTAGGTGCAAGTTTAATCCTTAGTCTTAGTTTATCAATGAAGAGAATCACTGTGTCCTAAAGGGGATGACTGAGTAGTTGAGGTTTAGGAGTAACACTACTGAGATTTCTGGCTTGAATTCCAACACAATACACTTGGTATGAGCCATATGGACAAAATTACCTGTGCATGTATGATGTCACAGGCTTTTAGTGGATTAGTAGAGGTGTGCATGAACTAGCCTGGCCACTACCTTTATTAAAAACAGTTTAAAACAAAAAAGAAAAAAGAAAAAAGAAAAGAATCACTATGATTTAGCTGCAATTATTAAGATTTAGCAGAATCTCTAAATGTTTTAGCTAATTTTCCCTTCATCAAAGTATGCTATTCATATATTTTATCTCTTGAGTGGGGTGGAGTTCGCAGATTAAATTTACAACTAAATGTTGACTTCCATATTGGGAAATTGGAGGTGCTGGTAATGGGTCTTAGGGAGTTATGTAGAGAAGCTACTGCTTTTCAGTTCCAGTCATTCTGTTGAGATATAGTGTGTTGTATTATTGTTTCTAAATTCTATTTACTGAAGGACAGTATAAAAGCCTCGTCACATTACTAGTGAATGTTAGTTATATAAGCTTGATATGCTGGCTGAGTTTAGGATTCATAGTCTCTTCTGCGTCTGAAGTAAACATAATTCTGTTAATTTATCTTTTGTGCATAACTCTTGTTACTCTTGCATAGTTTGACAAGTTTCTTCATTCCCACTTTGCAATTCCTCATGTTGTTTGTCTGCGTTCATATTCAGTTTCTTGAACAATATGGTGAAGTAAGTATGCTGGACATTAAGGGAGCAGATGCAGCAAAAGTCATCCTTGTTGTTGGAATTATGACACTTCACTCATTTGGGGAGGGTGCTGGTGTTGGAGTATCCTTTGCTGGCTCCAAAGGTCTTTCTCAGGGTATCTTGGTAACTCTGGCTATTGCTGTGCACAACATACCAGAGGGTTTAGCTGTGAGCATGGTTCTTGCATCAAGGGGAGTTTCTCCTCAGAAGGCCCTGTTATGGAGTATACTTACTTCCTTGCCCCAGGTGATTGAATATATACCATCTTTTACAAATTGGGATTTCTAAGTAGACAAGTGAAAGTTGGGACGTATCTACATTTTTCTCACTGATTCCTATAAGTATTACCTGATTGTTATACAAGTCAAACCAGATTTTGTCATCCGTGATATGTAGTCCAGTGTTTTTAGAAGCGCGAAGCGAAAAAAGCGACAAGGGCCGCTTCATGCTTTAAGCACAGAGCTCGCTTCCTTGAAGTGAAGTGCAAGTTAAAAAAAGACCAAAAAAATCAGAAATTAGTAAGTAACTGCCTACTGCCTACTGGAATGTTAAAAAAAAAGGCTAATACAATTAAATTAATAAATTAAAAATAACAAATAAGAGAAAACATAAGTCTGCTGATTGCTGAAGAAGAAAATAAGAGAAGCCAGCCTCTCCAGCAGAGGAAAAAACAGAGGAGTCCAGCGATCCAGGGAAGAAAGAAAGAAAGAATGGGAAACAAAATTGCCAGCCCCTCCAGCAGCGAGCCAGCGACGAAGAAGAAGAAAAATGATGGAGAAGCTATACCTGGAGCTTGAAGAAGAAGAGCTGCAAAAAGTGAACCCTAGTCGCAGTTCGGAGAAGAAAATCGCACCAAGCAGTGAGAAATATACTGTTCTGTGATTTCTTTTTCTTCTAAAAAAAAGTCCAGCTTTTTAAAATTTAAAACAAAAATATATGCTTCCATCACTTCCTCGCTACACACACTTCTTGGTTTCATCTGAGAAGCCACCGCCTTTTCATTTCACCTCACTTCACACTTAAAAAGCGACAAACCCTCGCCTCGCTTCATCGCTTAAAGCGCTGAAGCGCTTGCTTTCAACAACACTAATGCAGTCTTTGTCTTCTATAAGAGGTGCTTGTGCCAAATCATTGTAACGATAGTTTATACTGTTCATGCGTGTACTAATATAAATTATTGCATATTCACGAGCAAGTGAGGTATGATATATGATTTTTAGTTTCTGGTTTTAGTTATAATTTAAGTATTTTCCATCCTTCGTCAGTAGTCATGATATATTGATGTCTAAGCCTTGAATTCCTTCTTAATGCAGCCAATTGTTGCAGTACCATCATATATCTGTGCCGATGCATTTCACAAATTTCTGCCATTTGCTACTGGCTTTGCTGCTGGGTGTATGATTTGGATAGTTGTTGCTGAGGTCCTTCCTGATGGATTCAAGGTAATTTGTTTAATGCCCTCCTAATTTCGAAAGACCTTTCATAACTGACTTGTGTAGTACTCTCTACCCCCAAAGGGGAAAAAAGAGAATAAAGGAAAAAGAGGGAGAAAATGAGAATATAGAAAAATATAAAATAATCCACTCTAATGATCAATAAGGATTTTGGTTGGCAAGAAATGGGCGTATGTTGAACTCTAATATGTAGAGAAGCACTTAATGTACTGTTCTATGGAATTTTGGATGGAATTGGACTCCTTGAATTTTATCAACTGATTGGGATCAGTAGATTGAAATGTTAATGACACGGATGTTAGTTGAAAAGGAAATACTCTATTTTGTAGTTTTTCATTGACAACTTCTCGAGATGGTGGTTACATTAATTCCACAACCTAAAGCTGGATATCTTATGTTTCGTATTCTTATACTTTGTCCGATGGTCCTGCACAACCATTGCTGAAATATTGATTACATTTTCCTTGTAATTTATGGTTCTCTCTGTGCAGGAAGCCTCACCATCTCATGTTGCATCAGCTGCTACTCTTTCAGTAGCATTTATGGAAGCTCTTAGTGCTGTGTTCCAGAGTTTTGGCCACAATTACAAGTGAGTTCATCTTTCACCTGCCCTATATATCTGCTTCCCCACCCCTGCAATAACAGGAGAAGTAGAAAAGACATACTCTTATTCTTAGGATGATAAGAGTTTTCCGCTGCTAAGATGTCTTCTCTTTTTCCGTTCTAGATTTCATTTTGAAGTCGTCTTCTTTTGCTTTTAGTTAATTGTTTAACTGACATTGAACTTGAGGAGGACCTCCAATTAGTGGTAGCTGTATTCTGTTGTTTTAGGGTTGTGGTGTAACTTGTTTGATTTTGAAGTCTTCTTCTTTTGCGTTTAGTTAATTGTTTAACTGACATTGAACTTGAGGAGGACCTCCTATTAGTGGTAGCTTTGTTCTGTTGTTTTAGGTTTGTTGTGTAACTTGTTTGTTTTTTGTTTTTTTTATGTGGTCTACTTAGAGTGTTGGCCAACAGATAATAGGGAAAAATCTATTGATTTTGTATTTTAGGGAAAACTGGAGCTTTTCTGTGAAGGTTGTGTATTATTACTCTTTGAAAATAATATTCAGGGTTTTCTGGGATGTCAAGTTCTTTTGAAAGTCAAGAGAATCATTAAGATTTTTAATATCCGTAACCGTAGCATCCCAGTGGCCTTGGAGCAACCATAAAGTTGTCTCCATGTGACCTATAGGTCATGGGTTCGAACCGTGGAAGCAGCCACTAAGGCTTGCATTAGGATATAGGTTGTCTATGTGACACCCCTTTTCAGGACCCTGCTAACGCGAGATGCTTTCAGTCTGTCTTGTTCCCCCCCAAAAAAAATCTGCTGTAGCAAGCAGCTATTGATGCTGATACCAGTCTTCCAGAACAAAAATGTCTCATTTTCAATCTGTGTAATGTGTTATCTTTCAAGTGCTTGGTACCTAAGGTTTGAAAAACTCAACTGGGAAAATGAATCTGTAATATTTTTATGCTGTGTGTGTTTTGAGTTTGATATGGGTTCTTTATTAGTATAACAGTTTGATGTGTCCTGCCCTCTAACTAAATCGTGTTGCAATGGCAGTTCGGAGGATGCTTCTGCCTTCCTTGTTTCTCTACTTTTCGGATTTGGTCCACTGCTTGGCGGCGTATCTCTTGTTGCATTTGCTCTTGCTTTTCGTCTTCAGCATGCTCTCCTAACTGGTGTAGCCTGCGGCACGGCCTTCGTCCTTGGTGTATGGCGTCCGTTGCAGCTAGTCTTATCATCAAAGATGGAGTTTATCCCCCTCTTCTCGCTCCTTGCAACAGGATTCTCACTTTCCCATTTTTCAACTGCTAGTGTCATTAAAATTGGAAGTCGCAAGAGAACTTCAGCAGATGCTTTATCTGCTGTAACAGGATTGCCTGTGAGTGCTCTCACCCTTCAGTCAATTTTGTGCTGTGCTGCAGTTGCCCTTCATGCACTATCAGAGGGGCTCGCTTTGGGTGTTGCTGCACCGAAAGCTTATGGACTTGGTCGGCACATGGTTCTTCCTGTCTCACTTCATGGACTCCCACGTGGTGCCGCTGTTGCTAGCTGCATTTATGGAGCAACTGACAGCTGGCATGCGTCCCTTTTAGCTGCTGCGCTTATTGGCTTCATGGGTCCTTCATCTGCAATCGGAGCAATACTTGCAGGTATTGACTACAGTGGTTTGGACCACATTATGATGTTTGCATGTGGGGGATTACTTCCATGTTTTGGGAGCATTTTCAACAGGGCAATGAGCCTCCAAAAGCGGAAGAGCATTACAGGACTGGTAATAGGCATTTTGTTTGCGAGTATTTGTCTAGCATTTACAAAGTTGGTTTGCTTGCATACACCTTACTGCAACTCTGCACCAGAAGCTGTTAGGTGATGAAAGTTGAATAAGTGACAACATTATGGATCAATATCTCGCGTTAACTCAGTTTGCGCACAGCCTTGTTGACGTCATACTTACTGAAAGCTGTTGAGTTGATTTTTGCAGCAAACAATTTACAAAAAGCATAGGAAGTTCAGGGAAAAGATGGGATTGTGTATTGTACATTAGTTTAGACTTTGTTTAGTTGGAAGTGAAATGTTCATTTCTAACCGGTACAGATTGGTAAGCCTTTTAACATTAATTTTGAACAATATCCAAAAGTATATTCTTGAAGAATGAGAGGTATCGTCTGCATATTATGTATTTAAATATATATTTGTAGAATGGTTAGTTTTCACTTTCAAACTGCAGTGTAGTTCTTTTATTTTTTTAAGTGTTTAGGCACTTTGTTCAGTGGGATTATTCTAAGCTTTTAAAGCATGCAGAGTATGCACCTGTAGCTCGTTTGACTTGGAGCCTGTTTGGCGAAGCTTTTAAAATCAACTTATTTTGAAAGTGATTCTGTCATTTGGCGAGTAGCAATGTTGGGGATTCCTTCCATGTTTTGGGAGCATTTCCAAGAGGGCATTTCTATCCCGTCCCTGCTTATCTCGAATATTTTTATCTCTTGTAATAGCTTTAATTCTATCAATATGTATTCCATGTTTCATATTGTATTGTTGGAGTAGCGTTTGTTACAATGTCAACAATCTTATACATGATTCACCACCCAAATCAACTCCAAATGAGCTCAAATTTGAAACATTTATTTCAAATATTATTAAGAAAAAACTCAAATCATCAATTTAGAAGTTATGTAGAATTAGCAGAATATAGGTACATGACTTCAATTGTTTCAAAATTATTGTGAATTCTGGGACTTATGAAGGAATTAAGAAAGGCTTCAGTTGTGATATATAGTGATAACAAGTCAGCCATGCAAATTACAACTAATCATATATATTATGAAAGAACAAAACACATTAAAATGAACTGTTATTTTATATGAGAGAGAAGATTAGTGAGAATGTCAATTAATTTAGATTTTAATTTTAAATCATTAATCATTATGAATTGAATGAAGTACTAATTACTCCATTTTATTCGGAATACATGCATTTAAAAATATTTTACGGTGCAATTAACTGACCTTTTCTTTGTTTCTCTCTTTGTTCACATGTCAAATAACCGCAAATGTTTCATTTCATTTTAATTTTTATATTTTAAAATAGATTTTCCTTTTTATCTGTCCATTTTGACAAATAGAAATTATTTACTCTATTTTCTTTTAATATTATGCTTATCATTAAGTAACTATATAAAGTAATAATAATCAAGTCTACATTTCTAAAGCAAAATTAATATGGATAATTTAATAAAACAACTTCTAATAAAATAATTTCTCAAGAGGAGTACTGCCAATTTAACCATGACCAAGTGAAATGAAATGTAGGGAATATTATTTTGGAATTTCTCATATATGTGTATTGTTGGTTGTATGAGGATCATGCTGAAAACATAATTAAGTAAATAAAAGTGCTCTCATTAACAGTTTAAGTTTTTTAGATGAGATATATAATGATCACACACTTCGACAGATCACGTAAAAATATCCATTCTTTTAAGTCATGTGAACTACTTTTACAAACTCTAGTAATAATACTATAGTGTTCAATATAGTATAAACTAAGACTTGTATAATTGAAACACAAGTTTTGAGAAATGAATAATTAAGATGTAAAATTCTCCCATTCCCTTCCTCTACATTAATTATGTCTTCTTCTTTTCTTCTCCTCTAGGGTTTATATCTAAATTGAGCGCTAATTCAGTTTTAAATATCAATTACTTTAGATAAACTTTTAGAAGTTAAAACATTAATTATTTTAAATCGGAGGGAGTACTAATTACTTCCTTTTATTTGGAATACAAGCATTAATTTAATGCCAACATCTTCCACCAATATTTTACGGTGCAATTAACTGATCTTTTCTTTGTTTCTCTCTTTGTTCACATGTCAAATAACCCCTACCCTTTCATTTTATTTTACTCTTTATATTTAAATAGTTTTTTTCTTTTTTATTTATCGATTTTAGCAAATCAAGAGAGATTTTCTATTTTCTTTCAATATTATCCTTATCAATTAAGTAACTATATAAAGTAATAGTAATGATCAAGTCTAGATTTTTAAAATAGAATTTATAAGGATAATTTAATAAAATAATTTTCTAATAAATATATTGTTTCTTTAGAAAAGTACTGCCAAGTCGACCATGTCAAAGTAAAATGAAATGGAGGGAACATAATTTTGGAATTCCACATATATGTATATTATTGGTTGTATGAGCATCATGTTGAGAATATATATAATTAAATAAATAAAATTGTATTCTCATTAACAATTTAAGTTTTTTTTAGATGAGATATGGTCACACACTTCGACAATATATGTTCTTTAAGTTATGTTAACTACACATTTTGCAAACTCTAGTAATAATAACAGGCTTTAAATTGGCACATGAATTTGTGCAGAAAAGTGATGGAAGGTCCAGTATATATCGACTATGGTGATTGTCCTTGCAATGGATTCAGTAATATTGCTTTCCACAAATATAGCACCTATGTACATTATTGTACAATTCTAATTAACCATGTGATGTCAATTATGTACACAATCAATTAATTCTCCCTCATCAGTTTTGCAACAAACTAACCATACCCTGTGATGTCATTTAATTTTGCAAGGACAATAATTGAGCACTGTTATTTTTATTCACTAGTTAGGGTTTGGGGAAAGGATCCCCTCCATTACTATTTTGTCTATTATTTTTCAATGGTGCATTGGATGTAGGTCATGTGTACAAATTGAATATTAGAGGCTAAGATCATTTTCTGTGATACTTCTTCAATATTTGGCTGGAGTTTAAGAAAACAAAAATGGAATTAGAGTATCATTTTTCGAGTGAAATCATTAGTATATATTTCACTATAAAATACTCTTAGTAGGCGTTTGGTCATACGATTTGGGTATCGAATTAGCATTTGTTTTTTAAATTTGCACAAAATTTCAAGTTAACTTCAAATCATGATTTCAAATCTCAAATTCTTTTAAAAAGTACAAGTTGGAATTCCAAATTGTGCTTTCAAATTTTTTAAATATAAAACTTGACGCATAAGTTTATAGTGTACAAATAAGACCCACAATTTTCAATTGTGCAAACAAGAACCATGCTTGACGTGAGAGATTGTATGTAACATGTGGGAGAATTTTATCAAAGAATAGCTAGTTACTACTACTGTTGAATGAATCTTTGTAAAATTATGTGTATTTGAAAGTTCGTAATAAAATTAATGCAATCGCAATTTTTTTATGTGATTTATTAACTCAACACCTTAATATATTTTGATACCTTGTTTATGAACTATGATTTGCTCATTTGATAAGATTGTATAAGAGTTGGGGAAGTTCTGATAGTTTTCACAAATTATAGGGTTTTCATGTTTATAAGAAAAAATACAACTTAAAAAATCCAAATTGCATATCTAAATAAAATTTCAATTTCAGATTAACCTAATTTTAAATCATGTCCAAACGAGACCTACTATCACTATTAGACTATATTGGTCCACGGGGGGAAAGGGTTCATCTTTTCGTGGTTCAATAATTTTGTGGTTTAATTATTATTTACACTTATGGAGACTTAATGCATCGATAGCCATTTTTAATTAGTGTTTGGCTTTCTTACGTATTCTCAAGTGTTTATTAGATAGCTAAGTTAATCTATCTATCTATATCTATATCTATATCTATATCTATCTATCTATACTATATTAAAAGTGTGAAGCACCTTATAATGTGATTTGAACTTTTTGCCCTTCATTAAAAGTCTCTCCTTTAGACAAAATCGTCTTTTTATTATTTTTTTCCAATTATTATTATTAATATATAACAAGAAGTCTAAATTTATAGAATTCATTAAATATATATTTATACGACTATGTTTTTTAGCTTTAAACATCAGTTTAGATTTAGGATTCCTTTTGATAAATTAATTAATATTATTTATATTAATTGTCTCTTTGTTATTTATACGATTATGTTATTAGTATTTAGACTTAAGCATAACTTTAGGAGTTTAGGTTTAGGATTAGAATTTCTTTTAACTAATCAATTAATATTATTTTTATAATGTCTCATTTTATTTAGGTTTATGACGACTATTCTTTCAAAAATTGTTCTAGGAGAAAAAATTATATATATATATTTAAAGTGTGAAGGACCTTATAATGTTGTTGTTCTTCTTACTGTTATTTTCTCTACTCAATATAGGTGATAGATGAATGTTTGGTCAGACTTTGAGGAATTTTTGTGTAGAGATTAGGTTTAACCGTATTGTTTTGATATCTGAATTATCGTATTATTTGTTGTAGTTTTTATTTTGTTACCAGATGTTGTTTTTCTGCTTAATACAGGTGGTAGATGTGCTTGATCGGGTTATGAGGATTTTTCATGAAGGTTAGGTTTAATTGTAATGTTCTGGTATCTCGATTATCGTATTATTTTATTGTAGTTTTTATTCGGTTACTAGATTAGTAATTTTTGTTGCTTAATACAGGTTGTAGATGAATATTTAGTAGGGTTTTGAGGATTTTTTGTGAAAGTTAGTTTAATTGTAATTGTATTGTTTTGATATCTCGATTATTGCATTATTTTTTTGTAGGTTTTACTCTGTTACTAGATTTTTTTTGTTGTTTCTTAACACCGGTGGTAAATGAATGTTTTGTCGAGTTTTAAATTTTTTTTGTGAAGATTAGATTTAATTGTATTATTCTGATATCTCAATTATTGTATTATTTTATTTTTGTAAAGATATTAAAATTTATATTTATTTTAATGTTGACTTTTATTTTTCAAAGATATGTTTGTTTCACATATATTTTTATTGATTAACGTAATACATAATGCAACACGCGTACACTAATCATATTAGATAATGATTTAAATACGTGAGTGGTGAAGAGCTTCACCGGCCTCAATTGCAATATTATATACTCTATTGTCTTTTTGTATGCAATTTTTTATATTGTTGTGATACAAACGTGCAACGCACGTACACTAAACTAGTCACATAAAATATACCACCTTCTTTAATCAAGTGTTTGCCTTTCTTATGTATTCTCAAGCATTTATTACTCCCTCCGTTTCAATTTATTTGGCATATTTTGACTTGGCACGGAGTTTAAGAAAGTAAAGAAGACTTTTGAATCTTGTGATCTTAAATTAAAGATATGTCAAATGTACCAAAATGCCCTTTAATCTCGTGGTCTTAAACATGACATGTGAAAAGTTGAAATTAAAGAGTTGCTAAAAAGAGAAAGAGACATTCTTTTTTAAACAGACTAAAAAGGAAAGTAGGTCAAACAAATTGAAACAGAGTGAGTAATAGATAGTTAAGTTAACCACGTAAAATATGTCTAACACTTCTTTAATTATAGGCATCTACATAACTAGTTCCAGTATTACGGTATAACTCGTACCAGTTACCAAACTAACCCTTGAGGGAGCTTATAAATACCATCATTCACAAAGCAAAGGAAATCACTCAAAACATTATTTCCATCTTCAAGTAATAGACAGTGGAAATGTGGCTCTTCAATACCTTCTTAGACTCATTTGTCCTTGGAGTCACTGAGGCTCGCGTCCTCGTCCAGTTAGATTTCAGGGTGAGACACAAACAAACTCTCATTCTAGTTCTTGTTCTCATTCTCTTCTTGTCCTTGGCCTAACTCTCATCCTTGAGGGTGTTCCAATCCTAAAACTACTAAAAATTTGTTGAAAAACGATTAAATGAAATGCCACGGACGCTGTTGGTTTTTTTAAAAGAAAATCAACGGACTCCGTAGATTTTTAAAATTCACCTAACTCCATCGGTTTTTAAAGTGAAAAATTACAGTTGAACAGTTTAAATAAAAATAATGAAAATATTTCATCAATGAGCATGTGTGATCGAGTGGTAGAATTATCCAAAGCCTTAGAAAATACCCGAATTTGATTCGAAGTAGCTATATTTTTCAAATTTATGATTTTTTTGAAAAATAGACCATATCCGTAAATCGACGGACATGGTCGGTTGTCCATTGATTTTAACCAACGTTGTCCGTCGCATTGCTAAAAGCGACAACCCAAATTCGACAAATGTGAATGCGTCAGTTTTACGTCAATTTTGACCAAAAAATTGACGCAGTCCGTCGATTTTGAACGTTATTTTTTAGGCATTTTTTAATAGTGTAATATGTCCATAAATTTTGTTAGCCATAAGAAACTCATGGGCAGAGGGACATTGCGTTGGATATTGATCAAAGTCCATGTTAAATCCCAGATTTAACAGCAGCTTTCTAGTAGATATGCCCTGATGGTTTAACAAGGGGCTAGAACAACATATCAGACTAACTCCGCAATTGTTTATCTCCACAGATAATGTCAAACTGTTTACTGATAAAATTATCATATTAGTTAACAGTAGAATTTGTAAAAAGGGTTAAAGACACGCAGGTTAAGACCAATCAAGTTCCTTCCCTTTAGGCCAAACCACCAAGGTCATTGTTCCATACAAGAATATGATCTGCTAAAAGAAAGGGAATAATACAAGTGGAAGTGAGGTTTCAAGCCTTCTTTCATGGGAAATCCTAAGAAGAAGAAGAAGAATAATCGGATAATATCGAATGTTCTTGAGCTTTTTACTGATATCTTTTATTCTGCAGAGCCTTCTTTTATAGGTCACAAAAATTGAATTGTTGCCTCAATGTGAAACAATGTCACACTTTGGCACTGAAAAGGCTATCTCATAATATGTGCCTACATTCTGACGCCTCGCTTGAAGCTGATTAGAGTGGGTGGGCATACGTCTCAAGATTTATAATTGGGCTAGCTCCGGGGTTCATTATGACTGCCTTCAGTTGTAAGGCGGTCTTCCCCCGGGTGAAGTATTTTTCTAGTGCCCGATCATGTGCGAATCCTACACGGACAAGCGTTCGAGGCTTTTCATGACATTCCGAGAAATGGTCTCATTCATTTCCCCCCAAGTCATCACAGATGTTCCTTAGTATTGATCTCGCCACGTGCCACAGTGTGGTTCGCTCCTTTCACTAAATTTGATTTTTCCTCATATAGCTTTACCTCCAGGTGACAAGCGAGTAGGTTACGTATGAATTCAATCAAATTAATTCAGTAGTTTTAGCGCAAATTGCAAATTTTATATTTTGTATTAAAAATAGTTACTAAATAATTAGAAAAATTAAATTCAAAACTCAATCACTACACCTCATATCACAATTCTAGAATTTAGAAATCATAAATTTCAAATCTCAATTCCACCTCTATTTACCATGTGTTTGCTAATCACATTTTTTGGGGGCTCTCTTATACTCCTTAACGAGTTCTCCATCTTCTTTTGTTGGTAACTTCATATATCATTATCTTTTTACTCTTGTGTTGTCTTTGCAATACGGTTGAGATACTCTCTTTTTTTAACTTTACTAACCAAGTTCCTCACTCTAATTTAAAGCTAGCTTCTTGTCATTGAAGTTTTGAAGCTGATGTTGTTGAACTACTTAGCAATTAATTATAAGCATTAAATAGTAATAAAACACCTAAATGGTAACGCGTTTAAAATTCTTAAATATCAATAATAACACAACAACAACAACAACAACCAAAAGAGTGGTTGAGTCAAAATTCTCACTAAATGAGTTCAAAATTCAAAAAAAAAAAACACATGAATAAGTTATAACAGATTCAACATCTATTATATATATATATATATATATAATATATAATTCTAACTAAATATAAATAATGTAAATTTCTACCAAAAAGGATTCGGATGAACCTCCTCGACTCTAACTAACTCCGCCTCCATGCCCCATGTGGATCGTAGTGGGAAGTTGTGGACTTGTGGGTCAGGGAGGAAAGTTGATAATGTCAAGATTTCACATGCCAAAAAGAGTAAATCACGGCAACAACCCCACATTTTTTCTTAAACGCCAAAATGGGCCCCAGAACTTTGAATCCCATCATCATTGATCCTCAAATTCAAATAACGCCAAATACGGTGATCAACTAAAGGGGCCAGTCCACCACTAATTTTTTGTAAAAAATTAAATGAAATATTAGAGTTAAAATTTCACATTATTTAACTATATATAAAAGATAAGTAATTGATTTATTAGTAAAAACTGAATTTAAATAATATTTTTGGTTATTGACATAGTTGAAGCTGTATGATATTCTCCACTTAATTATGTTGGCATATCGTTAGACGCTCAAATTTATAAGGGTGCTTTGCACCTTTGCACCTATTTTGTGTTATTTTTATTTTTGCCTCTCAAGACAATTAACTTTTTTATAGGAAATAAGTTTATACTTTTACATTATAATATCTCATAAGTTATGTTTTGCATCTTTAAAGAGTCTATGCCTACTAGACATAAACTCAATTGGTAAAGATAAAAATTTAAAATCAATTTATTTAAAGGATATAAATTAAAAATTAACCCATTTAAATAGCAAACTGTGCAACTAAATGTATTTATTTATAACAACAGAGAGAGTAACATAGTTGAAGATTTTATGACGTTTGTTGATTCAATTTTGTAGGTTTCAACATCAATAAACACCATTTATTCTCCCGTTTTCCGCGTAACATAATTGGAAGACTCCAAAAGCAATAAGCAATCTCACATGGACATCCACTTCACCCTCCCATACTTTCAAATTTAATTTTTGTGTAAACATACCAACATTATGCTATCAACGGAAAAGGGTTAAAAATATCTTCGAATTATTTGAAATAGAGCAAATGTACCCTCTATTTTATTTTGGGCTCAAAAATATCTTTGGCGTTAACATTTTAGACCACAAATACTCTTCAACTTAACACCTCATTTTTTGTGATGATTTGACAGTCACGTGACCGTCAATTCTTTCTTCCTTAATTAAAGATTTCATATATAAATTTTAAAAATAAAATCGTCTTAGTAAGGAGTGTTCTATTTTGGGCGGTCTGAATTTAATCGAACCCTAAAACAAGTAGGGAACTCTCAACTATAATTATCCCTTGTGCTGTAAACGCTCACTTGGTTAAAAAAAAGAATTATTTTGCTATAATATCCTAATCTTGCCAAACGTTTGAACTATACAAAGTTGAAATATTTAATATTTAGTGTAATTTGTATCAAGTGAGTAGTGATTTATGTACACTCATGTCACTATAACTTTTTTCATGTAAAGTTTAATTAATTATTATTATTTAGTTAAACAAGGAAAACAGGGATTTGGCTCCTCTCCATTTTCCCCAACTTCTTACTTGGATTGAGGACACATGGCATAAGTTAAATTTAATGGCTAAGATTTAATTGATCAAAATAAGTCTTTAACCATAGTTTACATATTTGGTTCAAAAAGTTATTGCAATTTCACAATTTAGCAACATATATATTATCGTGTCTATAAATATAGTAAAAAAAAATGATCTCTCTTCCTACTATTTTTTCCCGTTAATTTATAATATTAATATTTTCATATTAAATTTTTCAAAAATCGAGAGTTACTTTGTAAAATTTTTGAATGAAACTGCCTTATCTTAAAGTTCAAGAATACCTCATTTATAAATAAATTAAAACAAAAGAATGAAACTAAACTAAAGAACTATATACATATTAAATAAATTAAAACAAAAGAATGAAGCTAATTAACTAACAGAACTAGATGTATATTTAAAAAAATTGTAAAAAATTTGAACGAAATTGCAATTGGAAGCACTTATAAAAACGAGTAGACCAATTAAATAATAGGTTATTAATTAAAAAATAATTGAAGGATAGATCCTGGGAGA
The DNA here is from genome assembly GCA_003996215.1 of Jaltomata sinuosa. Classification (NCBI taxonomy): domain Eukaryota; kingdom Viridiplantae; phylum Streptophyta; class Magnoliopsida; order Solanales; family Solanaceae; genus Jaltomata; species Jaltomata sinuosa. The sequence continues at coordinate 681,898 of QJPP01000117.1, read as the reverse complement.
AAAAGTAGGAAGAGAGTTTTTTTTATTATATTTATGGACAAAGTAATATATATATCACAATTTTGAAATTAAATATATAAGGTATTTATTATCTAAATCATGGTTAGACATTTATTTTGATTAATTAAATTTTAGCCATTAAATTTAACTTATGTCATGTGTCATCAATCCAAATAAAAAATTGGAGAAAATAGAGAGGAGCCAAATCCGAAAAACAGACTAGGTAAGTATATGAAGCAAGTATTCTCCAACAGTTGTGCTCCAAAGAAATAGAATAATGCAAATCTAATTAGTTTAATTAATGTTTGTTGCATGGATTACGGAGAAAAAAAAGTGTTCAAAGTTTCTAAAGCAGCAGGGACCTGTCTTTTAGACATTTAGTCAAAAATTATGAGTGCCTTGAATGGCTCCCTCAATTATCTGTCCCCCCCACCCCCACCCCCACCCCCACTAATTAATGTATAATATTTTTTTTATGTATATAAAATTAATATATCCACACACTACAATTTTTTGTGAGGTGAATGCAATCTTATAACATCTGATTCATCTGAACATAAATTTATCCTAAAAATTCACTAAGACTATACTTCTTAAATCTCAAATTAGTTATCATGTTTTTTTTCGACAGTCAAATTATATAAATTTTTACTAATATTTTAAAATATATTTTTTTATCAATTGACATGAGAAAATAGATTTATCTTTTATTATTTTTGAGTATCTAAATTTGAATCGTAAAATATTGAGTTAATTTAATCTTATTTAGGTTCAAAAATTAATAAAATTGACTCTCGAAAAATATAACATGACAACTAATTTTTTAAAATTGAGAAAGTAAATAATTAATTGATATAAACTCATTATTTTTAAATATAATAAAATTAATACTAAAAAAGTTTTAGAAAAATATGACAGTACATATTTAGAGGTATTCAAAAGAAAGAGATCCAATTGAACAATTTCGCCGGTGTTGTAGATTCTACTATAGCGGTATTCAATTAGACATAAAATTTTAGAAGAAGAAAATCATGTATACTATATATCTTGTGATTTTTAATTTTTAATATATTATAGTAACATTTATATAATTATGAAAAAAAAAACACATCTTTAAGATGAAATTAAATTTTCAAACTAGAAAATTTTCAATTAATGGAAAATGTCATTGATTTTTAAAACAAGACCGACAGTGACAAAAATAACATAGGGATAAGTGAAGAACACTAGTTTCCTTATTCTTAAACCCTTTTATATACCCTCTTTCCCTTTCCCTTATTATTTCTTCTCCTCACCTTCTTATTACATCTACTATAATTTTGTCTGCAAATATGGTGGTCAAAGTTTCAGTTTTGCTTCTTTTCTCATTGCTCTTCACTGCCTCTGCTCTTCGCCCAGCTCCTCCTCTTGAAGGTAATACAAATATTACACATTCTGCTTTTAAAATATGGTCATTTTAGTATAAAAATGTAATCTTGATACTAGCCCTTGTCAGAATGGAGACTCTGCTCTGTTGTGTTCAAGAATGTTTAGTTTTGAAATGCTTTTCAGCTCTGTTTAGTGTGTGTACAATGTTTTGAGAGAAGGGTTCATATTGTAAAGAAGATGTACTTAAAGAATTCACAGTATGGTTGTGTTTGGTATGTGGGAAAATGTTTTCTCGAAAACAAGTAGATTTCTTACTTACTTTTTAGTGTATGGTAAGTAAACAAAAAAATAATATTATCCCAAAAATATTATATGTGGGGAGTGGGGCCTCGGGGGTGGCGGGGGTAGGATGGTTAAGGGGTTGGGGGTAGACAATGAACTTACAATGTCACTTATAGAGCTTGTTTTTCTTAGTTCCGTTAAAGAAGCCATTTTACTAATTTTTAAGGAACTTGTTTTCCTCGAAAAAATGTTCTCCTTGCCAAACTTAGGAAAATTGGAAAACATTTTCCAGAAAATATTTTCCTCCATACCAAACACACCCTATATCTCTGTTTTATGAGCTGCTCTTTTTTTTTAGTTTAAAGAACATTTTGTTTGGATCTGAACTTTATATAGCATGTTGATGTTACTTACTCTTGTTTGCTTGATGGGGGTCTCTTTATCTTAATTGGTGTTCAGGGAGTGGGCAAAAGGGTTGTGTCTTTGCCCAAGAGAGCTTATTTTTTGTTTAAATAAAGAATGTTTTCTTGGATATGTAGTTAGGTTACAGTTAATGATATAATGGAGATATTCTGTTTTCAGGATTACTTCCAAATGGTAATTTTGAAGAGCCACCAAAGCCAAAAGACCTCAAGAAAAAAACAGTGCTCCAAGGCAAATATGCTTTGCCCAAATGGGAGATCAATGGCTTGGTGGAGTACATTTCTGGCGGGCCACAACCCGGTGGGATGTACTTCCCAGTCGCCCACGGCGTCCATGCCGTGAGGCTTGGGAATGAGGCTTCAATTTCTCAGACAATTCCAGTCAAGAAAGGCTCTCTGTATGCACTCACATTTGGGGCATCAAGAACCTGTGCCCAAGAAGAGGTCTTGAGGGTGTCAGTGCCTCCTCAAACAGGAGACCTTCCTTTGCAGACCCTTTATAGCAGCAATGGTGGTGATACTTATGCTTGGGGTTTCTATGCCACTTCTAATGTAGTTAAAGTTACCTTTCATAATCCTGGAGTTCAAGAGGATCCTGCTTGTGGTCCACTCTTGGATGCTGTTGCTATCAAAGAACTTTTCCCACCTCGCCCTACAAGAGGTACATCTCAAGATATTCCTTCTGTTTGTGCTTTTACCTGGTGTTCCACTGATTATCATTATTTGAACAAGTCGTCGTTAAAGATGTGCTATTATTTGTGGGTCTAACAATCATAGGTGTATGAAGAAGTCTTGTCAAATGGATATTTTAACTTAGATATTTCAGTTCTTATCCTGCAAAGAAGTGGCCCAATAAAGCGGGATGGACATAGAGGATTCGTGTAGCCTAACCAAACTAATCTAGTACTGAGTGGTAGTTGATTGATATATTTTCTCTAAAGGTTATGTTATTTTGACATCATTGCTTGTTGAACCCTGTGAATTTTGTGAATAGGCGCCAGCCCCAGAAGTGAGGGGCCTGGGATCCATGTGACTAGCATATGCAAGAAAAACAAATAAGACTCCAAAGTTGAATGAGAGGATATTATACAAAAGTTATACCCTGTGAATATGTTAATGTTTCTTTTCACTTCTATGTTCTCCATGATATTATTCTGCCTTTTGTTTTCTTTGTTATATTTATTGAAATAATACATTTATATATATCTAATATATGAAGGATTTTGTTGGGTAAAGGGTTGCAAATTTTGTTTTCTTGATTTTACTCTTTGGTGTCCTGCAGTGAACTTGGTTAAAAATCCTGGTTTTGAAGAGGGACCTCACCTCTTGATAAACTCGTCACATGGAGTCCTCCTCCCTCCCAAACAGGAAGATTTGACATCCCCACTTCCAGGATGGATCATTGAGTCACTCAAAGCAGTGAAATTCTTGGATTCAGCTCATTTCAATGTACCGTTTGGCCAAGCTGCAGTGGAACTTCTTGCAGGAAGAGAAAGTGCCCTTGCTCAAATCATTAGGACGGTCCCTAAGAAGGTCTACGCCTTCACATTCACTGTTGGTGATGCAAAGAACGGTTGCCATGGCGATATGATGGTCGAAGCATTTGCTGCTCAAGAAACGTTCAAAGTTCCCTTCAAATCACAAGGAAAAGGCAACTTCAAAACTGTTAGTTTCAAGTTCACAGCTATTGCAGACAGGACCAGAATTACTTTCTACAGCTCTTTTTACCACACAAAGATCAACGACTACGGCGCTCTTTGTGGCCCTGTTGTGGATGAAGTTAAGGTCACCCCTGTTGCTTAGGCTCTCTAGAAGTACTCGAAGAAAAGCTTTTGTCATAGAGTTTTTTGCAATGGTCATATCATACTCCACTTATCAATAGAACCATTTTGAGGCAATTGCTGTATTTTACCTATGTGATTGCTTAATGCTGCTGTAAGAGTTGTGTACTATTTGTTTTCAAAGGAAAGTGTGAAACTAGTACAACTTCCTCTCCATTACTATGTGCACTTTGATTCCTAAATGGTTAAGTAGTAGTGACATACAAAGTTGTATTACATTTCAAAGATTTCACGTTATTTGAAGGATGAAATATAATTAGATTAAACAATCTCATTTCAAAGATTTCATACTATTCTTAGTTTTATCCAAACTTACTTCCCTATACAAACAATTGGTAGAACTTTGAGCTTGTCGTTTTTTCTTAATACCTATACTATTAATTTTGTTTCAGGAGAGTTAAACTACTTGATAATGACTATTGCTATTGAATTCTTTCATTCTCTATGTTACAATTTACATTTTACAGTTACTTTTGAGCTGATTTCCATATTTTTGAAGATTATTTCAAACTATGAATTGATTAAGCCTCATAAGTGAAGAATTATAAAGAAATTTGGACAAAAGACGTATTTCTATAAGATAACATTTACCAGTACATTAGAATCTTCTGCTTTTGTTGATATTTTTTTAACTGAGAACATTGTATCTCTCTTACTCACCACCCTCCTTCAAAGCGAGATTAATGCACCTTAAACCTCTTTTGACAAAAGGAAAAAAAAGAAGAGAGAAAAAACATTTCTTTAGTGGAGCCTTTGACGCACATAAACCCATAGAAACATGTCCCTTTTTGTCAATGAAAAAAGTAAAATTTGCCTCCACTGACCACTTTTCAATCGAGTCTTTGAAAAGTAAGTCCTATCACGAACTTTCAAATTTCACAAGCGAAACTCAAAAACACTTATCAAGGATTTCACTTGTGGCTTTTATAACTCCGAACTTCCAAATTTCACAAGCGGAACTCCTGGATATCTATCTAGAGTTTCACTTGTGAATTTTTCCCCAAAGAGAAAAAACCCCCAGAAATCGACACCAAATGGAAAATAATCCAACAAGCCCTTTTGTAGGGAAAGTATATCATATAAACTCCAAATGCATACTATCAACATTCACTTGTAAATGTACTGCTTTGTCCTCTTCAGTGGTTGCAATCAAAAAGCCAGAAACATCTAATTCCAAGTGGTAAAGTGAATCACTCTTTCAGACAAATTTCAGTTCACCTGCATTCTTGATTTGCTTAGTACTAAAAGATAGAAGATCATGCAATTAAAAATAGTACACAATTAGCCAAGTAATGAATACAACAGAAGATACTTCTGCTTCTTTGGGGAAAAAAATGGAAAGTAAAATAAGAAAGAAACTGTAGAGATGTCCAATGCAAGGACTCGGATTTTTATTAAATATTCATTTTACTAGTATTAGATTTTTCTTTTTCTTTTCTAAAAAAAGAATAAGAAAAATATCAGATTCAAACAGTTCCTTTGACATACAGCTTATAGAAATTCAAAATCCTGTTCTATGTAAATAGTTAGTCCAATATACTATGGCTTTGTAAACTTTTCCTCAAAAGAAGCAAATGTCTTCTGTTAAGGACAATCTTCTAGTAGTAACAATGTTCATCCGATACAGTTGTTTATGGGATCAATGAAACAAGGATTCTTCATTTGCTGTCATCCAAAATGCCCACAAGACATTTCTCCAACATAAACTCCGCATTAACCCAAGCATGGTATTTGTCTGAAATAAGTGTTAAGGAATTGCAAAATTTGATGAAACAAAGGAAAATTCAAATTCTAAGCAACGACATACTCAGTATAATCCCACAAGTGGGGTATGGGGAGGGTAGGATGTACACAGACCTTACCCCTACCTTTGTGGAGTTGAGAGGTTGTTTCCGAATAGATCCTCGGCTCAAAAGAAAAGTATCCGACTCAGGATTGTGAGAAAAATAAGACAGCAAAATAGCAAGATACAAAACAAGTGCAGCAATAAATAGTAACACACATTGAAAAGCAAGAAACTATGCGATAACTAAATAATACTACCAAAAAGGAGAAAGGAGAGGACGCTAGCCCCCTGCCTTGCCTCTCCCACACAATGAAAATTCAAATTTTAAGCAAGGAATACTAAGTTTGCAGACTCTTAACATTTAGGAAGTTCTCTGCTCTGCCATTCACCAGACACCATAAACAATTTATCCTATTGCCTTTGATCTTGGCTCGGAATTCTACGGCAAATATCACCCTATGACAATTGTTAATCAATTTTTTCCGAGCATCTCAACTAATCCACCAGGCAGTCTATCCAACCCACAAGGCACAGGTCACCAAGTTAATCATGCCGATTAAAGTTGGAGCACATGGGCTCACACCAAGATTTGTAACTATGATTCAGAAGTGGAATCTCCAGGTTGTTATTCCCATGCTTCAACCACTAGACCATCGACCACCCTCTTGGTCACAAGGACCATTATTAACATAGCTTTCATAATTCCTATATGTTCAACTTCACTCTCTTTACAAATTCCTCTCTCAATCTCTCTCTCTCGGCAGGGAGGAGGGGGTCAGTGCAGCGTGAGGAAGGTCAGGGTAACCTTAGCAAACTATGGTACAGCAGGATTTGTGTGGAGGGGAATAACGTCTAAATGGTACTCACAAAGCCTGATGTCACTATTATTAGCGTGGCATTCATATTTCCTATATGTTCTGCAGGAAGGAGGGGGTCAGGGCAATGTGAGGAGAGTCAGGATAACTTTAGCAAACTATTGTAGGGGAGGATTTGTGTAGAGGGGAAAAACGTATAAATGGTACTCATGAAGCCTGATGCCAGTATTGCTGGAAGAGGAGCTCCATCAGCAATAGCAGAAGAAGATCCACTTTTCATGTACTGTGTATAGCCAATCCGAGAACTAGTAATCGTGAACAGATTCGATATGAGGATCCTGTTAAATTCTAGTTGAATCTAGTACCATTATATGAGTTTTATCAACTAAGAAAACAGCAAGAGCTAGCTGAGGATACTAAACAATGCTGTGCAATCTTTTCCTACGGCCTTCATCAGCATGTCAACACCTGAAAAGAAAGGTACGCAAGCTAGTCAAATAAATAACATTCATAACTAAATACCAAATTAAAAATTTCCCTTGGTTATAGCAAAAATAATCTATTGAATGCATGACAAGTTGGATAGCAAAAACACACAGAAATTCTGATGCATGAGACTGACACAACAGTGCAGAGAATAGATAATTATCTTCGAGTGCAAACAAATTACAAGAGGTGGAACGTGGGAAAGGAATAAGGAACTTCTTATGTATGCTTTTGTCAAAGCATCATTTAAAATTTGAAAGTGAAATTGTCATATCAGTTGATTTCACAGTTGTAGAACTTCAGCAACAGCTACTTTAAAATCAGAACTTTTTCCATCTTTTACAAATTCCATGATAGTTTATCAGTTATCAAATTATCACTCGAACAAATAGGTCAAAATATTAAAGGAAATCAAAACCACTGTCATGTCAAATATAAAAGAGACGCGCATAGCGGGAGATTTAGTGCACCGGGCTGCCCTTCTTATTTTATTGACTTATAAAGAATTTCAAGTTCTTAACCATTATGGAATCTTTACCAGCAGTCTGGTATATCATCAAATCCATAAACATGCCTTTTTTACTATACATAATGGAAGTTGAACTGCAAAGAATCATGAAGATGGCAGCTATGAAGAAGCCTAATTCCAGGCTTTAGAAGGAATGCTATTTAAGATCCAAAGTCCACAATCTGCCCCCAGCCCCTGATAATTCCCAAAGAAAAAGGAAAAGAAAAACAAATGCTTTAACAGACGATGACTTCCGAAATGAGGACACATAGACCAAGAAACAATAAGGTCAGAAAAGATTATCCCAGTGGTTCTCTGACAATGTTTAAGGAGGGATTCCCAAGGCAAAGCATAAGCTTAACACACTTGGGTATTGAGGAAGGTGAGAGGATGTATACTTTTTTCCAGATGAGGTAAATATGCTGGTTTCCTAGGTCCGCTTTCAACGCAACATACATCTAATGTGGCAATTCTATAATTTACTACTTTTCTAAGAGCAATATTTAGCATATGAATTAGATCCATAAACCTCATGCCACCCTCCTCCATATCCTCCTCATAAAACCAGGGAATGAGAAGAAGTCACCCTCACAGTCAAGTCTCGCATGATGATAAACATGGACCACAGGTCATATCTTCAAAAATGTGAGATATAGTAGTCGCATCAGATTATCTTCAAGTCAAATCAAGATGATTAAATCAAAGGGACGACCAAGATAAGACTTGGCCTTTGCATTCATGAAGGAATATACGTAAGAGATATGGTTGTCATTGTACATCTGTGATATTAATAGTAGTTGTACTTGCTACATGGAGGTTTCCATTTTGTGTTTCTCCTATTGATGCATTTCTTAAATTATAATTCAACTTCACATCATATACTATGAAGCCAAAAAGAAAATGGCATGCAAACTCACACTCGGAACTGTATGTACTAGGTTGACAAGCTGGCAAACTCACACTCTTAACTGCAACACCGAGTATATTTGTGGAGAAAATAACTATTAAGATCGGAATGCATCTTTCACAATATCTGGTACAGCAAGGTATAGTAGAAAGCCATGCAGAAGCTGGGACAAGAAATGATTTCCATAATTGTTTAATGAGATAGAGCAAAGCAAGATTCAATCCATACCTCCTGGGTGAAACTTCATGTATGGTGCTATATTGTAGACATGTCCTTTAAGAACAGTCCACATTGCATCTTCATTTTGGTGCTGCTTAACTTCTTTTATTGATATAAGTCTCTTATTGGACTGTCCTTTCAATCCTGAACAAGAGATACATGAAGACTGGAATAAGAAGCACTAGAAAGAGAAGCTTCATAGGAGGAAGCCAGCCAAGTGACTGACAATTATAACTGAAAAATATGTCAGGATTTATGTAACAAACTAAACAATTATAACTGAAAATATGTCAGGATTTATGTAACAAACTGAGTTTTGTATTGATCAATAAAAGGAGCTCACAATCAAATCGTTCATCATTTTAGTAAGCCAAGAACAAAAGTAAAATAGAAAAGAGAGATTCCAGACTGCTATTAGAAAACAGCTAATGAAAAGAAAATAACTCAAGTCTTAACATGAGCCCTAATAGATTAATTCCCTCTTCTACAAATAGGAATCTTTCCAGGGTCCCAAATGTAATTTGACGTACTCCCACATGGGTCCTCCACCATGACTAGATTTATAACATTCCTCCGCCCCTCAAAAAGAACCTTTCCCTCAAGGTTCGTGTCAGGCACAATGTTAGTAGCAAGGTCCCCACCAATTGTCTCCATATCAAAGTGTTTTCCAAGGCCAAAGGAAAATATGAAAAACTGGAAATTTGCTACAGCAATAACATTAAGCACACAAACATTGACCATTAGGTTCTGCTCATCAATGGAACCCCCAAGGACAATCAAACTCTTGCTCAACATTATGGCATCAGAGAGTAGCTTGAACGGCAGGATGTCCAAACAGTATGGTCAATATACCTATCCTGTAAGCATTCCATAGTTCCATGAGAGTTGCAATTTCTTGGCCAACGATACTACATCCAAACCCCAGGAATCCATATAGAATGCCTTTATAAAAGTAAGCAGAAATTTTATGATTCAATGAAAATATACACCCTAGCCTTTTGGATTCAAATACACTGCTGGGAAGCAGTCCAGAAGCTATTTTGCAGACGACCAGTGAACCCTTTATATATATATTGGTGAGAGAAAGACACCATTGTAGCCGCATTGGAAGTAATCTCTGTAGAAAACATAGATCCAAGACATGGTAAATATCCATAGAAACCATCTTCCAAAGAAGTAGTAGCACCCTTAACTTTCGGTGCCACCATTTTGTACAAATATGCACCATCCCAAATGGAAAAGGGGCCCGGCAATGTCAAATACGTCCCACAAAATCCTGCAATAAAAATGCGGATCACAGCCATAACTTCCTTCAATTGACCAGTCATGATAGACAAGTAGGCGATGCCGAAAACAAGCGGTCCAATAGGCAATGACCCCAAAGCTTCTCTCAGTTCATAAAGAAGTTCTCTCAGTTCATATTATGTAGGATAGAAAATTGATGGACTACAATAAGATTTGAGGCTTCGACACTCAAATGACATAGGCTCAACTTTTTGTTTTTGATAAGTAATCAAAGATTTTATAAATGCTTGCACTAAACCAGTGCGAGAAAACATAACTACAGATTATGCAGATCCCCTACTGTATCTAAAATTGCATCAACATCCTATACAATAACCAGGTTGCACCAAAAAGCTAGCAAAATAAGACATCTTTGTTTAAGGCTATGTAAAATGACACAGGCTCAACTTCACTTGTAATTAAACAGTAACATGTATTATATTTTTAATAAAACAGTGACGTGTATTAACACAATATCATCTACAACTACAAGCATCATGCATCATGGAACCTCATCCCACACACTATAGGATAGGAACTTGTCTAGAGTTTGTACAACAACAACAACAACAACAACAACATACCCAGTGTATTCCCACAACGTGGGGTCTGGGGAGGGTAGAGTGTACGCAGTCCGTACCACTACCTCAGAGGTGAGGTAGAGAGGCTGTTTCCGATAGACCCCCGGCTCAAGACAAAACAGTCTAAAAATAGGCTAAAAAGGACGTAACAAAGATACAGGATAAAAATACATGATAAAACTACAAGAGACGATAGGAAGTAATATGTAGTAACAAACAACAGACAGAAACAGAGCACTGCCACAAAATACTACAACGAAGAATCCAAGAACAAGAAACTATAAGCGTAGCACTACGATTACTAGTCGGGACAATAAGGAAAAACACTCCTACCTACTAGCCTACACACACTTCTACCTACTACTCTTCTACCCTAATCCGCGTCCTCCACACCTTCCTATCTAGGGTCATGTCCTCGGTAAGCTGCAACTGCGCCATGTCCTGTCGAATCACCTCTCCCCAATACTTTTTCGGTCTACCTCGTCCTCTCCTGTAACCATCCATAGCCAACCTCTCACACCTCCGCACTGGAGCATCCGTGCCTCTCCTCCTCACATGTCCGAACCATCTCAACCTCGCTTCCCGCATCTTATCTTCCACCGACGCCACACCCACCTTATCTCGGATATCCTCATTCCTAATCCTATCTCTCCTAGTAAACCCGCACATCCATCGCAACATCCTCATCTCCGCCACCTTCATCTTTTGAATATGGGAGTTCTTTACTGGCCAACACTCAACTCCATACAACAAAGCTGGTCGGACCACCACTCTGTAGAATTTGCCTTTAAGTTTAGTAGGCACCTTCTTATCACACAAGACTCCAGATGCGAGCCTCCATTTCATCCACCCAACACCAATACGATGAGTGACATCCTCATCAATCTCTCCATTTCCTTGGATAATAGACCCAAGATACTTGAAACTCCCTTTCTTTTGGATGACCTGTGTATCCAGCTTCACTTCTACGTCATCATCCTGAGTCGCCTCACTGAACTTGCACTCCATATATTCAGTCTTGGTCCTGCTCAACCTAAACCCCTTAGACTCGAGGGTCTGTCTCCAAACCTCCAACTTAGCATTAACTCCTCCGCGAGTCTCGTCCACCAAAACTACATCATCCGCAAATAACATGCACCATGGCACCTCACCTTGTATTTGCCGCGTCAATACATCCATTACCAAGGCAAATAGAAAAGGGCTAAGGGTCGATCCCTGGTGCAACCCCATTAACACGGGAAAGTGCTCCGAATCTCCTCCCACAGTTCTAACGCGAGTCTTGGCCCCCTCATACATGTCCTTAATTGATCTGGTGTACGCCACGGGTACACCTCGAGCCTCCAAGCACCTCCAAAGGACCTCCCTAGGGACTTTATCATACGCCTTTTCTAGATCGATGAACACCATGTGCAAGTCCTTCTTCCTTTCCCTGTACTGCTCCACCAGTCTTCTAAGGAGATGAATAGCTTCTGTAGTCGAGCGTCCTGGCATAAAGCCGAACTGGTTCTCGAAAATAGGCACGATCTGTCTCAACCTCAACTCCACCACCCTCTCCCAAACCTTCATAGTGTGGCTTAGCAATTTGATACCCCTATAGTTGTTGCAACTCTGAATATCGCCCTTGTTCTTGTACAAAGGAATCATCGTGCTCCATCTCCAAGCTTCAGGCATCTTTGCCGTTCTGAAAATACCATCAAACAACTCGGTTAGCCACTTCACACCTGTCTCACCCGAGCTCTTCCAAAAATCAACGGGAATCTCATCTGGCCCCGTCGCCCTACCCCTACGCATCTTACGAATCGCAACCTTAACCTCTTCAACCTTTATACGGCTACAATAATCATAGTCACGACGCCTCACTGAGTGTGCCAAATCTCCCAGCACAAAGCTTTTGTCCCCCTCTTCATTCAAGAGTCCATGGAAGTAAGACTGCCATCTCCTTCTAATGAGTACCTCATCTACTAGTATTTTGTCATCTTCGTCCTTGATGCACTTCACTTGGTCAAGGTCCTGAGTCCTCCTCTCTCTAGCCTTTGCTAACCTGTATAACTTCTTATCCCCACCTTTATCCTCTAAAACCGCGTATAAGCTTTCAAAGGCTGCCGTTTTAGCTGCCGTTACCGCTAACTTAGCCTCCTTCCTAGCTATCTTATACGCCTCCCTATTCCTTCGCTTCTCCTCCTCATCCTTACTCTCTACCAACTTCGCATATGCCCCCTTTTTAGCCTCCACCTTTCCTTTTACTTCTCCATTCCACCACCAGTCCCCTCGATGCTTGCTAGAACGACCTCTCGAGACGCCCAACACCTCTCTAGTCGTCTCCCTTATGCAACTAGCAGTCGTATCCCACATATTATCCACATCCCCACTACTCCCCCAAGCCCCCCTAGTCATCAACTTCTCCCCTATTTCCAGTGCACTGGCCATAGTCAGGCTACCCCATTTAATCCTAGACCGGTCATCCACAATCCGCTTCTTTTTCTCCTTCTTGATCTCTAAATCCATCACTAAGAGTCTATGTTGGGTCGAAAGATTCTCACTTGGAATAACCTTACAGTCTTTACAAAGACCTCTATCACCCGTCCTAAGGAGCAAAAAGTCTATCTGAGTCTTGGCCACCGAACTACGGAAGGTAACCAAGTGCTCCTCCTTCTTCGGGAAACTAGAATTAGCTACTCTCAACCCAAAGGCTCTAGCGAAATCCAAGAGTGCGGCACCTCCTTCATTCCTATCCCCGAAACCAAAGCCTCCATGCACATCGTCATAACCCCTCGAAGATGCCCCAATGTGCCCATTGAAATCTCCTCCAATGAAAAGCTTCTCAGTATCAGGCAAACCTCCCACTACCTCGTCCAAAACCTCCCAAAAACGTTTCTTCTCCTCCTCATCCAAGCCCGTTTGTGGTGCGTACGCACTAATAATGTTCAAAGTAGACCCTCCAAGGACTAACTTAATTGTCATCAACCTATCGTTGACCCTCCTAACCTCCACCACTTGCTCTCTCAACTCCTCATCCACTAGGATGCCTACCCCATTCCTATTCCTCACACCTCCTGAGTACCACAACTTATACCCGTCTACCTCTCGCGCCTTAGTGCCCACCCATTTAGTCTCCTGGACACACGCTATGCTAATCCTCCTCTTCCTTAGAACCTTCACTAGCTCTGTGGACTTTTCGGATAAAGTCCCTATGTTCCAAGACCCTATTCTCAACCTAGATGCTCCCTTAACCCCCTTACCTCTCCTTCCCCTCGCCCCCGACCCTGCCCCCAAACCCGAGTGCGACCGATGACATGACCCTACTCGACCATCATTCACCAAAGCCACTAAAACGTGCGCTATAATCAAGGATAAACCAACTCCACCAACTACTCTATACTAAACAACTATATCACAAGAAAAGCAAAATAAGGTACAAGAGACAAGAACTACACTACCAAACACGATATAGAGCCAATAATTTGCTTCCAGAATACAATACACGTCAAAATCAATATAAAATGTAAAAAAAACTAGACAGCGAGTGTTAAAGCAATAGCAGAAATGTCAACCTAAATAGGCTATCAAGAATGCGATAAAAAAAAAAATCCAAGCAAATGTCAACTACTGAGGACGAAAATAAAGCCTAGGGATAGAAGTCACCGGGGTCAAGCTGTGAGGAGAGAAGGACGGTCTGCTTGCTAAAGTGGTTGGATTCCGGCAAGATGAGGTGTCGAAATTGGTCGCCGGAATCTTGTTGTTCGCCGAAATCTGGTTGGTCGCCGGAATTTATGCTAGTTCTGACTCAGGAAAGGAACCTGCAAGAAGAAGAAATCGAGACAAAAGAAAAAGAAAAGAAAACAAAGAAAGAAGAAGCAGCAGATCTTTGCCGGAACAGATCTTGCCGGGACAGATCTGGCCGGCGCAGAGCTGATGGTGACGGTCTGCAAAGAAGGCGACTGCCGGAGGACGTCGCCGGTAAAGATGGGTTCGTCGGCGGTGCACCTAAAAGCCTGATCGGTGACTGATGGCGAGAAGCACTGATTCTCCGGCGGCAAACCACGTATGCTACAGGCACAGTAGGGAGTCGTCGTCGTCGGAGATGGAACTGAGCAGATCGTCGCCGGAGATGGAAGCGACCTGATTGCCGACGGTGGATTGTGACGGCAATAATGGCCGGAGATGGTGAGTACAAACCCTAGAGTTTGTACATGAAATAAAATTTTCATATCACGTGACTTTTTAGAGGACCCTTAATTTACCCTAAAAGACAAATTATTTAGTATTGGAATGAAATGTACCAAAAATAATGTCGCATAGGTTAAGAGTATTCATATAGCTTACCCCAACTAGCCTAAACTAGAGAGATAATAGATCAATTGATTGATTGATATCGCATGATCTTCTCAATTAGTTCTTTCGTTCATCAAAAGCCTCTTAAACCAAAGGTTTGGCATTTCTTAAAATGGCTCGTAGGATACCTAACCAGCCTTGGTATCAGAGCCCAAGAAAAGCTCATGAAGTTTGGGGTTCCAATCCTCCCTTTAAAAAGTTACACAATATTGCATACGAAGCTTGGTAAATAGGTGTAGGATGGAGTGCATCAATGAGTTTTCTGGTCCATTATCGGAAAGGATTTTTGGGCTTTGATACCATTCAAGCTCACAATATGCAGTATAAGACCAGAAACTCACATATCCACTCCTTACCTTGTGTTACCTAATGATTTAATGGGCCAAGTCTAGTTGATGTATTAACTACTTTTATTAACAAAAGAACATACAAAAGTGTCTACGCAACAACAACATACCCAGTGTAGTCCCATAAAGTGGGGCCTGGGGAAGGTAGAGTGTACGCACACCTTACCTCTACCTGAGAGGTAGAGAGGTTGTTTCCGATAGACCCTCGGCTCAAACAAAAGTGCCTCCTCATAGCAACAAAATTGAGTTGTTTTTAACTGTTATAGAATAATGCAAACCAATAGTACTTCTCCATTGTTCTACAAAGCATTCCACGTATGAAGTACTATGCTTATACGTCCATTGACTATAACCTGTATAAGCTTGCAGAAAATAAAACCAAAAGGCGCACTTAGAAATGCAGTTATTCCTGGTTTCTATTCTAGCCTTGTCAATATGATTGAAAGAAAGACAAATTTCATTAAAGAGTGGAAGATTTACACCAAAAGATTCTTACCTGCAAGGTCAGGATGTGTTCTTGTAAGCTTAAGCCAGTCCATCTGGCTATAACCTTTCTCAAAGGGAACCTTGGCTCGAGCTGCAGGCTTCCTAGCAGGCTTAATCTGCTTCTGAGAAGTTGGGACTGAAAATCCACCATCTTTTGATGCCACTTGAGCAGAAGTTCCACTCGCTTGTTTGCCTGGAGATGTGTCTATAACAGTAAAAGACAAAGTACCAACTGTTCCCTGCTTCTTTGAGGTAGCATTGCTGCCCAGTTTATCTTCCCATGGTGCACCATTACTTTGACTGGTACCAGCATCAATTGAGAGCTCATCTTTTATTCTAAGTCCACTAATATCTTGAGAAAACTTCTGTGCATCCACATAATCTTGATTATCAGGTTCACCAACCTAAATAGGAAAATTAACCTTTCAAGTTCAACTGATAAAAGAGAAATTTAACTAGGTAATACAACTTGATCTTCAAGCATAAACATCTCAGATGACCTTCATTACAAGGTATTATTATGGCACTCACCTGACAAAAAGTGAAATCATCATCATTAGCCATTGCTAGCTTAGCTTAGCAATGACACGAACCAAAAAGGTCCTCTCCAAGAAATCTGGTGGAAATAAAAAAGTTAAGTTAGATTAATATTGTTCCGTACAGTATTCAATCACAAAATATAAGGTAGTAGCATTAACACCAAAGTAGAGTTTGAAAACCGGGGTGACATTATAGTAATTGGAGACTTTGCATTGTTTTACATGTTACAACATAAAATTAAACCAACAACAAAAACATAACAAACTATCCGATAGAAGATAAATAATGTCAATTTAGAGATGCCAATATAATAAAATTATTGTTCACGCTGCTCAACATCACACTAAAAATTAAGAATGTATTAGTATTAAATTAGTAAGACTACAAGAAAAGACCAAACATTAGAGTATCAATATCCTTGATTAAACAAATGCTAACATTGAAACAAAGGTCAGTTCCTCTTCCTTTTCCATTTATGGGTGATCGGCTTCAAAGGTAAATGGGATTGAGAGATTTTATTTTGTCATAACTCATTCATTACAGAAGACCACTTCATTCTTCTAAAATTGTAAATTTGTAGTTAAAGGCACAGTATTGAGAAGTTGTTCTATGTCCTGTAGAGTGATATGACTGCCCCATATAGCTGGCATTAGTATTTATATTTAAAAACTGAAAGGGGAACTCAGGTTAGTGTTAGACACTTGTTCCAGATATGTCGCTGGCAACCACGAACACAGTTAATAACACAGCCTAAAACTTGGGGTCCAAACTTCCTAGTAAATCAATGATGTGTGGTGCACAATTGGCAATTAGCAGTTATATGGGGTATTTATCTCATGGAGTAAGAATCACATCAAACTGAAACTGCTAAAACATCCCACCGGAAGAAAAGAACAAAAAAGTATATTAAAGGTTGCCTCTTTAGATAGACCACAAGCTCAACTAGCGCAATTCTTACAACTTCGTTTTACAAAATTGAAAGAACCAAACCAGATTCAAAGTGAATCTGTTATTAAACTAGGTTTAGAGCCAAATTTCAAAGTGAAACTGTTTTACTAACAGATGATATTTTGGATAGCATTTTTCTTTCTCTAATTTTTCTTTCTATTATAATTAATTTTTTAGGATAAATTCTTGGATAAAAGATTGAGCAACACCAACCAACAAAGTTTCACAATTTTCTAATTGATAAGAGCTCAAATCTCATTACTAATTATAGATAAGTCAAATGCAGTAAAGTTACTCCTGAGCTAAATGGCATGCTAGAAATTGCCACCTCCAACTGTACCTGGACTATCCATTACTTGAAATCTTGCGGACAAGGAAAACAGCATATAACAAAAATTAACTAAAACATCCAACAAAACCATGATCGTCGTACCCTGGGGGGAGCTAAGTGTAGCCGAGGGGGTTAAAATTATTTTTTATGTATATATAATAGATGTTGAACCCCCTTTGGCTTCTTTGTCTGTTTACTTCTTCATATTCTGAACCCCCTTAGTGAAAATCTTGGCTCCGCCACGGCATACCCGTTTAAGAAGATGAATTACTCAAAAATTCCAACTTATTACTTTTGGAATTCCAGAAAAAAGTCAGAAAGTTGGAGTATTAGATTGATCACATTAAGCTGATGTGCATATAAGTCTCAAGCTCAACCAAACACAAGTAATCACGAAAAGGGTCAAATCTTTCACCTATCAAACAGTTAACTTGAAGGGAACTCTAGCATTACACTGAATTAATCACATTTAGCTGATGATTTATCAAATCCTGGAGCTTACCCCCACCAAGAAAAGGATCAACTTTTGCCATATGAATCAAGCAGTAAAAGGGTTGTTTCCAATCAACTTCAAAAACTCTACGACAGTCTAAATAGCTGAAATCCATCAAAATCCCCATGCTCACACCCCAATTGCCAATAATCAGTAAAAGGGTCAACTTTTCACCAATTAATCAAGTTAAAGAAATATTAAAATGGTCACGGAACTTAGAACCATATGGAAGAACCCAACACATACAATCAGAAATAGTTAACGATTCAAATTTTAAATTCCTGAAGAAACTAAACATAGTTCAATGGGTATTAATATTCACCTGATCTTCTGATCTTGAAGGGTTGTTTTCCTCTCTTTGGAGCGGACCCTTTTCCCCTCTTAACTGCTACAACGCTATTCAAAGATGATGGGCGGACTGGACTAGCTACGCTACATTCTTGAATTTCTTCCGATTCCTTTATTCTGTTGCATTTAGTGTGGTACAGTATGCATAAAGAGGAGTACCACCAAACGAAATTTTGATTTTGTTTTGATAAATTAACAAAACTATTTAGCAAATTAATTACCTTGATTTGCCCCGTCTCATCCTAATTTCAGCAATACCACTTCGCTTAAAAATAAAGTATCCGAAATACCCCCACTAATTTGAGTAGGGTGTCAAATGGGCAGGTTGGGCTGAAATTAGAATGATTTAAATGGGTTAAATTATAATTGAGTTGGGTCATGACTCGCCCAAATTTACTTTGAGTTGAATTGGGTGGGGTTAAATACTATTACTTATATTAACATACTTTTGTACTTTGGTACAACCCCCCCCCCCCCCCCAGCCCACTCAAAATCCAATTTTTTAATTTTTATTTTAAAAAAAATATTTTAAGAAAATAATATTTTACCCCAATATCAAATTATCATGAACCTAACCAATACGATTCTGGACGGATTGGACGGATTATGTGTTATTGGGTTCATTTTGACACTCCTAAATTTGAGCCTTGCAGCCCAAAATTTTGTCTTCTATTCTCTTTCTCTTTTTTTGGCAATTAAAATAAAATTTTATTAATCACCAAGTGTAACATTATAAAGCAAGTCCAACTAACCAGTTGGCTCTCTCGAATTCATCATTTCCCTGCTACGAAACCTAGGAACCGACACTTCTTCTATCTACCTTAGTCCAAGCCTAATAGACTACCCTAAGGCAAACACATGATCAAATAGAGTAGCATTATCTCTTACTCTAATACAAATGTTTAGCTTGATATCATGTAGAATATGCTCCAAGCTTATAGCCCTGTGTTGGTACATCCTGGTGTTCCGCTCGATCCATATAGCGTAGACAATATGAGCCAGTCCTTCCTTGTGTAGAATCTTTCGAAGGCTTTTGTTATTGACTACCTGCACAATCTAGTTCCACTCCAATTCCCACTTCTGTATAGGTCTATCCCATCCAAGCCAATACGACATTTCTAGCCAAAGACTTTTAGAAAAGTAACATTCAAACAGTAAGTGATTTTGGTCTTCCATTTCAGTTTGGCATAAAAGGCATATTTCAGATATATTCATTCTCCATTTTAGGAGGACTTTCTGTGTTCTCAGTCTTTCCAACAGTGTTAGCTGAAGTATAAACACACATTTTGGACTAGCTACATTGTGACAGACTAGTCTCCGTCAAGTCGCTTGTACCACTTCTTCTCTCAGCAACCTATAGGCCTCCCCGATGTTGAACAGTTCTTGTTGACATAGTTGGTTGTTGTCCATTAAAGGCCAAAACTTTCTCATATGAAAAATTTTACGTATCATCCACGATGCATGTTTGGGGGGTTCCATGGTTAGAAAGTTCATGCGCTTTATGTAATAGATATGTATCCAAAGAATCCACAATTTTTTCTTATGTTTGCTCAATGCCCATAGCAGTTTACTAATCGCTGCTCAATTTTCAGATTTTTAGATTTATAATGTTTAAACCCCCTACCCCGTTGGGTCTACACACATGCTCCCAGGCGAGGAGTGTTCTTCTTGAAATTGTTGCTTCTCATATCCACAAAGTAGCTACGACATATAGCTTCAATTTGCTTGATCACCTTATGTGGCATAAGGAACAATTGGCTTCAGTAAACCTGCATGCGAAACAACACCAGCCCGTATCAATTGCACCCTATCAGCATAGGAAAGTCCTTGTGCAATCCACCCTGTTATTTTGCATGTGATCTTGTCAATCAAAGGCTTGCATTGAACTACTGTCAGCCTTTTGGTAGAGAGAGGTACCCCCAAATACTTGAAAGGAAGGTTTCTTCCCTCGTAGCCAAATAGTTGGAGAATCAGGTCTCTATTCACTGCATCCACTCCACCAAAATAAACTTGGCTTTTACTCAAATTAGCCTTTAGTCCTGAAGCAGTTGAAAATAAATCAAACTTCTCCTGCATCAGTCGTACATACTTGCTATCTCCCCTAGTGAAGATCAACAAGTCGTGTGCAAAACAGAGGTAAATAATCTCTAGTTTCTGACACCTAGAGTGGAAGTTGAAGTCTGGTACATCAACTAGAGTACTTAAGCATCTATGAAAATATTCCATCAAGATAACAAAAATGTACGGCGACATAGGGTCACCTTGTCGAAGTTTCCGCTTTACTTGTATAATGTTTGACAATCTTCCGTTGATCATGAACATGTAACTTACAGAAGTTATACAAGTTATTATCCAACGTACCGTCTTTGATGGGGACCCCAATTCTTGCAAGATTTGTTCAATGTAGCCCCATTCCACCGAGTCATATGTTTTTTTGTAAATCTACCTTTATCATGCACCTAGGAAATATGTGTTTCCTGGTATTATGGTTGTGACAATCTTTGGGTTAGACTCCATATGTGTACATAGTTATTGATTTTTTGTTTTTATTTCTACTTTTTTTTTCTTTTTTGTTTTATCTTTTTTTAAAAAAACTAAGATAAATATATTAATTAATTATTTTTAAACTAATAAAATTATATTAAAAAAATTAGACTACAACAAAAAATAATTAAAAATATTAGACTAAAATCAATAGTTTATTATATTCAAGTTAACAGAACCTTTTATATTTTTTATTTTTTCAAAGACTAATAATTTATATCTAAATATGATTCTATTTTTTATATTTTATGCACAAATAAAACTTGCTAAAATTAATATAAAAATTAAAATATAGAAAAATGAACATGTCCTCTGTTTTTCCTCTTTTTTTTTGTTTTAGATTGTCTTCTTTTTTTTATTCATTTCTTTTTAAGGATAAAATAAAATATAAGAATAAAGATATTATCTAATTATTTTTGGACCAATAAAAATATAAGAAAATTAATAAATAAATTATAACAATAGATAATTAAAAAAGACTGAGGAGTGTTTCACTAAAGGACTAGACCAGTCCTTCATAATACCATGTCAGTATGTAAATATATTGTGATGATATCATGGAGGGGGGAGTATCTCATTGAAGGATGATACCACGCTCGTATATAGATATAGGAGCGTGGTATCACTACAAGAAAATGACCTTTATGTGGTGATAAAAGTCGTCACAGATAGCCAAACGTCGCCACAAATAAGCTTTGGTGGCGATCCATGAGTTGTTGGATATACTAAGTGGCTGATACTTATTCGAGGCAACAAAACAAGTCGCCCCCAAAGAGTCCGTTTCTGTGGCGACATAAGTTGCTACAAAAGCTTATTAAAATGGTAAAAATAAGTGGTTAATTATTTTATTCTTAATTTGATTTTTCATATTTAATACTTTTGGGATATACACAAATAACTTCTTTTTTTCCATATTACACCTTCCCACTCATTATTTTTGTTCTCAACTTAATTCATGTTTTTCATATTTTTTAAATTCCTTTTATAATACACTACAACAATACTTCTTTAGGATTATATATTTATTTTATTTACACAAATTCACCAAATTCCACAAGCAATATCCACCCATTCATATAAATTTAACTAACTAATTAAAATTATGCCAGCTTTAATTCAAGTTCTGGCACTTGCTATATTGTCCAACTACACGGCAATTGATCTATAAACCACAACCTATATTTGTATGTACCCCATTTTCTCTAACAATTTCACATCTTCAATTTACTTTAAAAATTAAACTCCGTCTTAATTTTGAAAAATAACATCTCTTTCTTTTATTCTATACAATGTTTATTTAATTCTTGACATTTTCAATGCTTTATCTATATAATATCTTTTTATATTATATGATATATTTTATTTTGTAACATATGTATTTTACCTATAATTTTATATCTTATTATAGTCTTTTATTTAAATTCATTGATTAACTTTATAAATGAAATAATTATTTTATGAATTTGTCACAAAATATAACTTTGTTTTTCATGATTGTTATTTGAATATTAAATGCATTAAGTATATATGTATATATGTTTGTACGTGTGTATTTAAGTTTCACTTCTATCTTATCATATGTTGTCTATAAAGATAAACGAGTTTTGATTGTCGTTAATGAAATATTTTTTAATTATAATTTAAAATTCATTTATGACACAATTAATATATAATATTTTAAAATTTTATAATAAAGTCCACTACTATTCTAATTAATTATTATTTTTACTACGTTGTTTGAAATATGTTTTTAAAGTTATCACTCCATGTTATTTCCACTTATCTAAATATAATTAGAGTTTTGATTATTATTAATAAAACTAACTTTTCTTATTCTTCTCATTTATTTTATTATATATCATTATTAACTTATATACTCAATTAAAATTTTCACATTTTTCATCTAAAGAATAATGTTATTTATAGGTACGATTTTTACTATTTTTTTTAGAAAAAATATCATAATTTTAAATAAGTAAAAGAAAAAGAACAAGATTGATAATATACGATTAATTAATATTTTTCATTTATCTAAATACATACTAGAGTTTAATTTATATTATTAATAGGTAATTTGCATTTTGCTTGTAGTGACTAAAATAAAATATTTTTTGTGATGCCAAAATAGTAAAAACAAAAATGGCCACTAATTATTCATAATAAAAACAAGAGAACTAGTGACGACTAAAAGTTGCAACGAATGTCCATTTTAGTGGCGATAGCTATCGCCGCAAAAGACCTTTAGTAGCGACGAATTTTTCGTCGCTGCCAATTAATTATTCAGACAACTATTTGTCTCTGTTGCCACTAGATATTATTTGTTGTTGCAGTATCAGGGGTCGCCTCTAAAACTAACAGATTTTGTGACAACATTTTTCTGTCGCCACTGAATCATCACATTTTGTGGCGACAAGCTATGTCACTACTAGAAGGCGTGACAGAAACACAAATTTCTTGTAGTGTATACATAGGAGTGTCTCGTTGAAGAGCTGAAGCAGTCTTCCTTGATACCATGTCAGTATATAGATATACTTTGATATAGATAATAGAGGATTGAGGAGTGTCTCGTGAAAGAATGATATCATGCTTGTATATAAATATATTATAGTGATATATTTGAGGAGTGTCTTATTGAAGGTCTGCAGCAGTCCTCTATGATATCATGCAATATATAGATATACCGTGATAGTTTCATGAAGGACTGAGAAGTATCTCATTGAATGACTGAAGCAATCCTCCATGATACCATGCTAGTATATAGATATACCATGATAGTATCATGGAGGATTGAGTAGTGTCTCATTTAAGGATGATATCATATTAGTATATAGATATATTGTGATGATATCATGGAGGATTAATGAGTATCTCTTTGAAGGACTAAAGTAGTCCTCTGTGTACTGTGTTAGTATACAAATATACTGTAATGATATACTGAGGAGTGTCTCATTGAAGAACTGAAAAACTCTTCCTTGTTACTATGACAATATATATGTATACTGTAATGGAATATTGAGGAGTATCTCATTGAAGGACTGAAACAACCCTCATGATACTATGTTAGTATATAGATACACTGTGATGATATCATGGAGGAGTGAAGAGTGTCAAACTAAAGGACTAAAGCTCACCTTAATGAAAAAGAGCAAAAAAAAAAGTGAATAAAATTAGATTATAGAGAAAAAAAAAGGAATTAAAAGAAATTAAAAAATAACAAGAAATAAAAAAAAATCCAAAATTGAGTATGAAATTAGATTATGGTGAAAAAATAAAGAATAATATGATTTGAGAAAAAAATGAATGAAAAAAGGAGGAAAAAAATTAAAAAATAAAGAAATAAACAAGAAAAAAAA
This sequence comes from Jaltomata sinuosa, assembly GCA_003996215.1. Taxonomy (NCBI): domain Eukaryota; kingdom Viridiplantae; phylum Streptophyta; class Magnoliopsida; order Solanales; family Solanaceae; genus Jaltomata; species Jaltomata sinuosa. The sequence continues at coordinate 657,677 of QJPP01000117.1, read as the reverse complement.
GGAGAAAAGAAAGGAAAAAAAGAATAGGAGTAGATAAAATAAAAAATGAAGAATTTTTACTATATCTGTTTTTTTATTATATAGAAAAAAAAAGAGCAAAAAAATCATGAATAAAATTAGATATGAAAGAAGAAGAAAAAAATTAGAAAAAAAACAAGAAATAAAAAAAATAAAAAACAAAGAGAAAATGGAAAAATAAAAAACAAAAAAATAAAGGAGCCAAAATTGATTATGGTGAATTAATCAAAACACAAAAATAAAAGAGTCTGTTAGTAAGATCACCTTGTGTTCAAAAGGGCCCACGGCCTGAAAGGACAATCATCTCCTATGTGTTTAATTGAAGGATGTGATGTTGAATTGTACGAGTCATTGTCCTTCGGAGTTGAAAATTTTAGATAGTTCTTTATTATTATAGTCAAAGGAAGATTATCATCCGAAAAGTGTTCAAAATTTCAATAAGATCAAGAAGTTCGAGAATGAAAGACCATCCACGGCGGCCTAGTTTAGGATTGTACTCCTGCGTGAGACTGATATTTATGTACATCTATTTTCTTATTTTGTATTCCCATTCCGTTTAAACAGTTTGTATATAATACTTTTGGGGCAATAAAATGTTTACAGATGACATACATATCCTTCAATTCGTTAGGTCTACCTTTGACATAAAAAGGTCACATATCTCCATAGAACGCGCTACAAGATATTACATGATATAATTATCTTATGTGCTTATGTGTGTTGCTTAAATCAAGGATAGATCGGTGCCACTCTCATTTTTTTCTAGAACACCCTACGCAGAAATAAGTCTGCAAACACAAAGTCCCATCAAATTACTCCTCAAGTTTTTCAAGTTCCTAAAAAAAATCAAACTTCCTACAAACCTTCTAAAAAAGCTTAAATCCTCAGAAAGATTGACTTACCATGGACACCGAAGAAATGATGCACAAAAGAATGAAAGAGATTGACCAGAAGATCGCAGGAATGAAGGAGCAAATTAAGAAAGCTAAACAAGTGGAGGAAATGTTGGTAGCTAGATTCGCGAAAGCCGATGAAAAGATAGATCTCGTGAAAGAAAAAATAGTCAATGTCGATATAAGGATAACCCAGACAAAGGATATGATCAACCAAACGGACAAAAAATGCAAGCAAGCCCTTAAGAGGTCAGCCTCGATTGTAGGAAATGATGAAGAGTCTGTATGGTAGAACGACGAATAAATTCAACCTCTTAACCAAGTCACGGACTATTGGGCCAACATCAGGGATGACCCAATTTGGCCAACTAGGTTCAAATCAGGAAAGGGACAGGTTGTTCTCAAAGCTCACGCTCGAAAAAGTTACCGAAGACCTAGGATCGTTCATTGCTCTATTATCTATCTAGCCTTAAAGTCATGGGCATGCTACACCTCAATCAAACCATAAATTTTTGGTATAATCTCATAGACGTACACAAAAGGTGTGTTTACTACCCGCGCCAAAAGGGTCATACTATCAATGAATGCACTATGCTAAGGGCCAGGATCCATAAGATGATCAACAATGGGCAAATTAGCTACATATGGAGATCTCATAACATGCTAGTTTGTGATAGGGTGGGACCTGGAATATCGATTACTCAAGATGTTCTGATCCATCAGTATGATTTCACTATTTTTTATGACACATACCTCGACATATTCTTCAAGCTAATTTATGCTGGAATAATTGAATCAATTAAAAGGAAAGCTGGAAAAATATTCAAGACTTAGCGTAAGTTTAAAGAAATATATCTTTACCATGCTGGAGTGAGGGGACATGACATCGAGAATTATCGCACCTTCGAGGTCGACTTTGAACATCTCATTGATGTAGAAAGGATCCGGATTTAATTTTCACCCTATCCTCTTGAAGAAGAAGATCGAAGAGAATCCATAAGATCTGCCACTATTCAAAATTAAGTAGCAGAGTTTTATTTTTGAGTTGTCATATTTATGTCTTTATTTTTCTCTTGTAATCAAAGATAGTGGATGAATGAATGAAATGAAAATGAGAACTTATCCTTTCGAACTATGTAGGGCTTATTTTCTTCTTTGTGAGATACGTAGGCAGTCTTTTAGAGCCCGACCCTTATTTTTGCGAAATTTTCATTTCTCCCACTTTGACGAAGATGCCAAAGAGGTCGGAAGTGCAACACGCAGAGATGCTAGAGGACGAAGATTCGATAAGTCAACTTTTCTGATAAAATCTACTTCTCCAAAATTGATGAGCAAACTCTTGTCCATTAAAATTCTCGAGTCAAAATTATCAATGGATCAATTTATCTTGATGTAAATTAACTTTGTGTGTTTAGAGCAATTCTTATGCGTCATATATCTTGTGTTATTTGTTACTAACAAAATTTAACATATTTATCTTTTGAGTTATTTTTACTTTATCAGGTAATAGGATAAATAGAAATTGATCTTTGTTGAGAAAGCTCGCTGAGAACCCTTATTTCACCTGTTCGAAAGCACACAAAGATTTTTCCCCCGACTGTTGCTTCTCTGAAACAAGGTGACTGACAGTGAGGAAGAAAACGCTCTGACCATAGGGGATAACGTGATTGCGGAACAAAGCAAAACGATCGCTGAACTCGCGAAGAAGTTAGAAAAAATGCAAGAGTAAGTTTAAAATATTAAGGACATGGCAAGTTTGGCCATTACTGTCAACTCCTACCGGGCAATCCCCGCCCTCCTCTCAAATTTCCTCCACTCTGACCACCAAATAAAATTCTAAAAAGTAAAATCATCGATATTGGCATTACTTTCTCCATGATCGGCAGTATAACACCCCAAAATTTAATCCAGCTTTTAAACTCAGAATCTCAGAAAAAGTTCAGCTTTTCAAAAATACGGGTCTAAATCACGGACCGTGGTTTGAACCGTGAGTCATGAAGAGAACCCCTGGTTCCAGTCTGCTGGTTCAATCTATGGTATGAGAACCACGAGTTGGTTCTACGCACCATGGTTCTGACTATGTCCCATCCTGTCAACTCGTGAAATCAGATCAGAGGGTTGAAAGTCTCTCAAAGTTTCACGATTGGTTTCTACGTCCCATAGTTTGAACTACAGACTGTCCTGCTAAACCGTAAAAATTGATCATAGTACTGTAAGTTTCCCAGAAATGAAGACTCAGGTCTACAACCCGTCGTTCAGTTGATGAGCCATCTTGTTGACTCGTGATTTTCTATCTGCAGCCTGACTCAGTGGCCAGGAACCACGGGTGGAAACCACAAGCTGTAGTTCAGTCTACGGTCCATGAAATCCACCCGTGATTCTTGAAAGTTGATTTTTAACAGCTTTTTCCTAATTATGTATCAGGGGTATTTTAGTTATTATCCACCTTTTTAACTCCTAAATGATGTTGTTTTGACTATTTCTAGAAGGGTTTTTACCCTCATTATCCTAAGTCCCTTCTCAAATCTTCATTCATCTCCCAAAAAGGAAAAGAACCTCTTCAAGCTCTAAGTTCAAGTCTCTTTTTCTTTTTAATTCAAATGGATTAGCTTCAATCAAGGTATGTGGGTATTCAACAATGAATTCCTTTCACCCTTGTGCCCAAAACCCCCAATTCTTATTTTGAATTATGAACTTATGAAATTAAATTTTGATCTAAATTGGGAAAAAACTTATGAAATCAGTTTCTATGCTTCAATTCATGGTTTATTATGGTTTATTAATGATTTGATGAAGATTCTTTAATTGGTTTCAAAAGCTCATGCATTAAAGTTGATTTCTAGCATAATTTCATTGAATTGCATGGTTTCAAGTGAAATTTTACATGTTTAGATAACATGTTTTTATGTACTTATGAAATTGCATGCCTAATTCTTCAAGTATGAATTTAAGAAGAAAAAGTATGTTTTCGAATTATGGCTATGATAAGCTTTAACAACTTATGATATGAGAATTGCATGATACCCGAGGTGTTTTCATATTTTTCAACAAGATTTGGGATGAGATTGTGCCACTATGAATTTATGAGCTATATGTATATGTTTCGAGAGTAGTATTTAGCACTGAATGACGAGGTATAGGCTCTTATTCGCAGGGTAATGTTGCAAAGGTGGCCTCTTACCCTTCTTGCAACAAGTGTGGTAGAAGTCATCTGGGAGAGTATTTAGTTGGTTCAGGGGGATGCTTTGGATGTGGTCAGGTTGGACACAAGATTAGGGATTTCCCTTCAGCTAAGAAAGGACATGGAGGTAGTAGGACTCAGCCTACCCCAGCAACTTCAGGAGGTCGACCAGCCCAGCAGGGCACAACTTCTAATTCTGGTGGTCAGCGCCAGAACCGGCTTTATGATATCTCCTCTCATCAGGACTAGGAGAATTCACCAGATTTTGTTACTGGTATGTTGAAAGTCTTCTCTCTAGATGTGTATGCTCTATTATACCCCGGTGCCTCCCTATTTTTGTAACCCCTTATGTAGCATATAAATTCAAAATTTGTCCTGAATTACTTTTAGAACCCTTTTGTGTTTCTACTCCCGTTGGTGAGTCAGTTCTAACCAAAAGAATCTACCAAAATTTCTCTATCTCAGTCCTTCATAGAGTCACTTCAGCGGACTTAGTAGAGTTGGAGATGACTGATTTTGATGTTATCCTCGGTATGAACTGTTTGTATGCTTGTTATGCTTTGGTTGATTACCGTACTTGGGTTGTCAGTTTCAAGTTTTCGAATGAACCTATATTAGAGTAGCAAGGTAGTCCTCCATTCTTGAAAGGTCGTTTCATATCTTATCTCAAGACTAGGAAAATGATTTATAAGGGATATGTTTATCATATAGTTCGGGCTATAGACACGGAGTCCGGAACCCAATCTTTTCAGTCTGTTCCTGTTGTGAATGAGTTCTTAGAAGTATTTCCCTAGGATTTTTCCGGAGTCCCTCCCAAGCGGGAGATCAACTTTGGGATAGATCTTCTTCCAGATACGAATCCTATCTCTATTCCTCCCTATAGAATTGCTCCTGCCGAACTTAAAGAGTTAAAGGACCAGTTGAAGGATCTTCTTGATAAGGGTTTTATCAGGCCTAGCATTTCTCCATGGGGTGCCCCAATTTTATTTGTGCGAAAGAAAGATGGTTCCCTTAGAATGTGTATTGACTACCGCCAGTTGAACAAGGTCACAATCAAGAATAAGTATCTCATTCCTAGGATTGATGACTTGTTCGATCAGCTTCAGGGTGCTAGTTTCTTATCCAAGATCGACCTTAGATCCAGTTATCATCAGCTTCGTGTTCGAGAGTGTGATAATCCGAAGACAGCCTTCAGGACTCGGTATGGTCATTATGAGTTTGTTGTTATGTCTTTTGGTCTAACGAATGCTTCTCAAGGATCAGCAATTACTTGCTAAGTTTGGCAAGTGTGAGTTCTAGATGCAATCTGTTGCATTTATGGGTCATATTGTGTCTCGTGATGGTATTCGAGTTGATTCTCAGAAGATTGAGGCAGTAAAAAACTGGCTTAGACTCACTTCTCCATCTGATATTAGGAGTTTTTTGGGTTTGGTTGGTTACTACATGAGGTTTATGAAGGGGTTCTCTTTCATTGTTGTCCCATTGACTCGGTTGACTAGAAGAAGGTTAAGTTTCAGTGGTCGGATCTATGTGAGAAAATCTTTTAGGAATTGAAGACTAGATTGACCACAACTCCATTGTTGACTCTACCCGAGGGCCTAGATGACTTTGTTGTGTATTGTGATGCTTCTAGAATTGTCTTGGGTTGTGTTTTGATGCAGTGTGGTAAGGTGATTTCTTATGCGTCTAGACAGCTTAAGACTCATGAGAAGAACTATCCTACTTATAATTTTGAGTTAGCAGCTGTGGTATTTGCTTTGAAAATTTGAAGACATTGCTTGTATGGTGTCCACGTGGATGTATTCACCAATCATGAGAGTCTTCGGTATGTGTTTTCCCAGAAGGAATTAAATTTGCGTCAAAGGAGATGGCTTGAGCTCCTTAAGGATTATGACATGAGTGTGCTTTACCATTCGGGTAAGGCAAATGTTGTAGCGGATGCACTAAGTAGATTGTCCATGGGTAGTGTGTCCTCGATCGAGGACGGAAAGAAGGAATTGGTTAGGGATGTTCATAGGCTTGCTCGGTTGGGAGATTGTCTTATGGACTCGACGGAATGTGGTGTTTTTATTCAGAATGGTTTCGAATCATCGGTGGTAGCTGAAGTTAAGTCAAAGCAAGATAGTGATCCCATATTGCTTCATCTTAAGGGTGTAGTCCATCAATAAAGGGTTGAGGTTTTCTCCCAAGAGGGAGATGGTGTGCTTCGTTATCAGGGTCTATTGTGTGTGCCAGATGTAGATGGGTTGAGACAACAGATTTTGACCGAGGCTCATAGTTCCAGATATTCCATTCACCCTGGTGCCACAAAGATGTACCATAATCTAAGGAAAGTCTATTAATAGAATGGTATGAAGAGGGACATAGCCAGTTTCGTGGCTAAATGTCCCAATTATTAGCAAGTGAAGGTAGAGCATCAGCGACCTGATGGCATGATTCAGGATATTGACCTTCCTACTTGAAAGTGGGAAGCGATCAATATGGACTTCATCACTGGGTTGCCTCGTACTCGAAGGCAACATGATTCCATTTGGGTGATTGTGGACCGGATGACCAAGTCATCCCACTTCTTGGTTGTGAAGACTACAGATTCACCAGACGATTATGCCAGACTCTACATTCGAGAGGTAGTCCGATTGCATCGTGTCCCATTGTCCATTATTTCAGATAGAGGTACTTAGTTTACCTCCCAGTTTTTGAAGATCGTTTCAGAGAGGTCTTGGTACTCATGTGAAGCTCAGCACATCTTTTCACCCACAGACGGATGGCCAAGCAGAGCGTACTATTTAGACCTTGAAGGATATATTAAGAGCTTGCGTGATTGATTCCAAAGGTAATTGGATGATCACTTACCTCTTATCGAGTTTGCCTACAACAACAGTTTTCACTCTAGCATCCACATGGCTCCCTATGAGGCACTTTATGGTCGGAGATGTAGATCTCCTATTGGTTGGTTTGAGGTAGGTAATACAACTTTGATTAGCCCAGATTCGGTTCATGAGACTATGGAGAAGGTTCAACTTATTAGGGAAAGGTTGAAGACCGCTCAGAGTCGACAGAAATCGTATACGGATGTGAGGAGAAGGGAATTGGAATTTGAAGTTGATGATTGGGTTTTTCTGAAGGTGTCACCCATGAAGGGTGTGATGAGATTTGGCAAGAAAGGAAAGCTTAGTTCCCGTTTTGTAGGTCCTTATCAGATTCTGAGGAGAGTTGGTAGTGTTACGTATGAGTTGGAGTTGCCAACAGAGTTAGAAGCGGTTCATCCAGTTTTCCATATTTCATTGTTAAAAAAATGTGTTGGTGATCCGACTTTGATTATCTCTTTGGAAGATGTGAATGTGAAGGATAGTGTCACTTATGAGGAGGTTCCCATAGAAATCCTTAATCGTCAGATTCAGAGGTTGAGAAATAAAGAAGTCGCTGCGGTAAAAGTCATTTGGAGAAATCAGCTAGTTGAGGGAGCTACTTGGGAAGCAGAAGAGGCCATGAAGGCCAAGTACCCTCATCTCTTTCCTTCTAATTCTGTTTCAGCTTGAGGTAATAGTTTCCTCCCTAATATGTCCCTCCTACTCTACTCCATCTGTTCCCCTCATGATCTTTGCATGCATTCATGTTTTCAAAGTTTTTTCAATCATGTTTCAAGTTGAAAAGCTCAGTTTTCATGTTTGTTCTTCAGATTTTATGTGTTGTTGACTGGTTGGGCTGTTTTCTCTTCAGTTTTCCCTTGTTGAGTCTTCATTCGAGGATGAATGATCCCAAGGGGGAGATATTATAACACCCCAAAATTTGATCCAACTTTTAAACTCAGAATCTCAGAAAAACTTCAGCTTTTCAGAAATTACAGGTCCAAATCACAAACCGTGGTTTGAACCACAAGTCGTGAAGAGAACCCGTAGTTCCAGTCTGTTGGTTCAGTCTCTAATCTGAGAACCATGAGTTGATTCTACGGACTGTGGTTCTGACTACAACCTATCATGTCAACTCATAGAACTCATATCAGAGAGTTGACAGTCTCTCCAGGTTTCACGAACTGCCCGTAGTTTGAACTACAGACCGTCCTGCTAAACTGTAAAAATTGATCAGAGCACTGCAAGTTTCCCAGAAATGACGACTCAGGTCTACGATCCGTCGTTCAGTTGACAAACCATCCTGTTGACTAGTGGTTTGCTATCTGCAACCTGACTCAGTGGCCAGGAACCACGAGTGGAAACCATGAGCCATAGTTCAGTCTACGGTCCGTGAAATCCACCCGTGATTCCTGAAAGTTAATTTTTAATAACTTTTTTCTAATTATGTCTCAGGGGTATTTAGTCATTACCCACCCTTTTAACTCCTAAATGGTATCGTTTTGATTATTTCTAAAAGGGTTTTTACCCTCATTAGTCTAAGTCCCTTCTCAAATCTTCATTCATCTCCCAAAAAGGAAAAGAACCTCTTCAAGCTTCAAGTCTCAAGCTCCAAGTTCAAGTCTCCTTTTCTTTTCAATTCAAGTGGGTTAGCTTTAATCAAAGTATGTGGGTATTCAACAATGAGTTTCTTTCACCCTTGTGCCCAAAACCCCCAATTCTTATTTTGATATGAACTTATGAAATTAGGGTTTTGATCTAAATTGAATAAAAACTTATGAAATCAGTTTCTATGCTTCAATTCATGGTTTATTTATGATTTGATGAAGATTTCTTAATTGGTTTCAAAAGCCCATGCATTAAAGTTGATTTCAGCATGATTCCATTGAATTGCATGTTTTCAAGTGAAATTTTACATGTTTAGATAACATGTTTTTATGTACTTATGAAATTGCATGCCTAATTCTTCAGGTATGAATTTAAGAAGGAAAAATATGTTTTTGAATTATGGTTATGCTAAACTTTAAAAACTTATGATATGAGAATTGCATGATACCCAAGATGTTTTCATTTTTTTCAACAAGATTTGGCATGAGATTGTGCCACTATGAATTTATGAGCTATATGTATATATTTTGGGAGTAGTATTTAGCACCGAGCGACAAGAGTTTGATTACTCAAGTCCAAAACTATGTTGCCAACGTAGGTAAAGAGAGTCCTCGTTAGTTGAGAGTGTCTCCTTAAGAAGATGGGTCCTTGTTAGTTGAGAGTGTCCCCTTATGAAAGTGATTTCACGCTATGATATATTTAGTACCCGCTCCTTGGCTCGGTTCGGGTTAGCTTTGCCAACTAGAGTTAGATAGTTGAATTTAATGTAGCTCGCATGGTCTCTTGTCGGTTATAAGAAACTTCCGTAAGAATGTTTTGACTTGTTTAAATTTATGATATCTATTTTGAAGTTTTGACTCTTATCTCATGTTTACCATTCAAGTTATGATATTTACTTATGATATCTCCTTTATGCATGAACTCGGCTTTAAGTATGTTTTAAGCATGTTTTCATCATATTAATGCATATCTCACATACTCGGTACATCCTATAGTACTAACGCATATTTTGCGTTGCATCCTCTTGATGATGCAGATTCAGGTTTCTTCTCCCAGACACGTGGCTAGACTACGCCCGATACCCAGCTGTATATAGGTTAGTCCTCATTATTCGAGGACCGGAGTTATGTTTAGTATGTTATGTCTCTTTCTTTTGGTTTATCGGAGTTAGTTGGGGTTTTGTCCCATCAACTCCCATTTCAGACTTAGAGGCTTCAGACATAGCTAGTTGTATTCTAGATTGGTTCTTGTAGACTTTGCTATTTCGATTTATGGATTCCTACCTACTCTATGTATGCTTTCGCTTTATTTTCTTAAATTTGGCTGAGCATGCTATGACCAAGGGTTAATCTAGGACAGTCGTGTCCCGGATCCCGTGTTATGCCTAGGGGTAGTCTCGGGGCATGACAAGAGTCCACGGGGGTGTTTCAATAAAATTAGTAGCATAAAGCTAAATTTTAATAAAACGCTTTAAATATATTCACATACCTATAAAAATAATAAAATTTAAAATTGTATTTTTGTTATTACATGCTACTTGTGTTTAGTATTGCATTTTTAAAAGACATTAAATATTTAGATTGACATAGTAATATTATTATTTAAAAAAAGTAAGGGTTAATTCTAGTTAGCAAGATACTAACAATTTGTTTGCAATGCATTACCTCAGATGTTATTGTAAAAAATTATTTATTAATATGAAAATTTGAGTTGTTTAATTCAAAGTTCTAAAATATTTCATATAAAAGTAATGGAGTAGCTTTCTTTCCTCTTTTTTTAATTTAAATTTTATATTTTTTATTTTTTAAAATCTTTAATATTATTTTAAATAAAATTAAAATCACAAAATTCAGTAATTCACTATTAAAAATTTTTGGGGCCTCAAAATTTTTGGAGTCACCCCTAGAGCCAGCCCTGACAGTCCACACAGAATAATGTCTCAAAAACTCCTTATAAAGATGAAATTTAACAATCTTTGATCCCAATAACTTGATATATTTACATTTTTCACAAGGACACCTAATTGTTGCTTCAATAAGAAAATCATCAAGTGTCAATTAGTATGAATATTATGGTAAAACACTCATTTCAATTATATTTTTTAAGGGGCGTGCAAAATTCAAAATAGACACGTAAAAGTGAATTTTTTTCATTCCATCAACTCTTATTTCGAGTTAAAATCCTAAATAGTCACTCAAATTTTGGGAACTTCCTTCAAGTATCACTTTTGTTTCATTCAAAACAACAATATCACTCAACTATGGAGTACTATTTTCTCCAAAAAATACTAAACACATCAAAAACCTTCTTCTCTCTTAGTTGGCATGTCATGTCATCAAAACCTCATTTTTTAATATTAAGCCTATTTAATTCATCAAACACATTTAACCAAAATTATAGTCTTATTTTTTTTTAAAAAATACATTAGTTTATTAAGAAGAAAATTTCATGCTCAGGAATCTTTTACCGGTACTTAAACTTTATATCTTTTTTCTAAAGTTAATTTTTTGAATGATCACCCATGTTTTCGGAATTGCCTACAAAAATTACTTTAATATCACTATTTTTCTCAAAAAATACTAAATACTTCAAAAGTCTCATTCTCTTCTAATTGGCATGTCATATCACTAAGCCATGATTTTTTTAAATAATAAACCTATCAACTCATCAAAATCATTTAGCCAAAATTATAATTTTGATCATTTTAAAATATATATATATATATATATATATATATATATATATTAATTTATTAAGAAGAAATTCTCAAGCTTAGAAATCCTTTATCGGTACTTAAAACTTTATATTCCTTTTTTCTAGAGTTATTTCCCTAGATGGTTAACCATATTTTCATATATAATTGCCTATAAAGATCACCTTTTTAAAAAAGACAACAATATCACTAAACAAGTTATCTAGGATTTTAATTCGCATTCAATTAATATGGTAAAATTTAAGCGTGCTAAAGGATTTCTAAGTATGAAAAAATAAACTAATGCATTATTTTTTTAAAAAAAAAAAGAGAATAAAATTATAATATTGATTAAATGAATTTGATGAATTAAATAATTTAGTATTTTTTAAAAAAAATAAGGTTTTAATAACATGACATGTTAATTAACTAAGAGAGAAGAATGTTTTTGAGGTGTTTAGTATTTTTTTAGGAAAATAGTGATAGTTGAGTAATATTATTGTCTTAAATGAAATAAAAGTAATATTTAAAGGAAATTCATAAAACTTGAGTGACTATTTAGGGAATTAACTCCTCTATAAATTTCATAAATAATCACATAATAATGATTTTTTTTAATAAATGTCACATAACTATATTTTTAACCAAAAAAAAAAAGTCAAAACAACTTTTACTCTACTAACAAAAAAGTCATAATTTTTGAAAAAACTTACCTTTCGATGAGAGATAACTTTTACTCTATATTTTAGCCTTTTTTATTTTTAATCTTATAAATATATACCCAATTAAAAAAGAACCAACTTGATTCAATTTTTTAAAAGTGTAGTCAATATATATATTGGAAAGCGTTAATTTTATGGATAAATAGTTACTAGTCTATACTAATTATTAGTGCATCAGAAGATTTTCAGTACATCGAAAATAAGAATCTTGTAAAAAGTTCTTGTTTTACTATTGGGATATACTCCTAGTTTTATTTGCTGGCTAAAAGTTTAATGAACTTATTTTCTGATCAATTTTTTTGTTGCAGGCTCGCGATTTAAGTAGTGTCGCTAGCTTTAAAGTTTTTTAGTAAACATGGATCGTAATAACCTAGTCTTTCGCGAAAGTAACAATGGAAGTATAGCAAGTGACAATTAGTAACCATTGTTAGGATTAATTGTCTTTTTTTGGGTATTGTTGTTGAATAATTAACTCAATTGAAGCTTTAACTTGAATCTTGATGATGTAATTTTTGGCTACTTCAGTTTAATATGGTGAATATTATTTTACTTTTTTTTTTTGTAGTCCTTTATATTTTGTGTTAAATTTGTTACGGCTTACGAAGTGTGTTTGACTGCCTAAGAGATATAATAAATAGAAGGGATCCAAATGTGGAATTAAAATTGGTAAAATTAAAAATATTGCAGTTATGACGATTTAAACAGCAAAATATTATTTTATGAAAATAATTTTTTGTTTTCAAAGCGGAGCTCTAAACTGCCACATTAAACAGAAAAAGGCCATATTAAGAAATGTAAACTTTTAGATTTTAATATCAATATATATTGGCATTTATAACCACCACAATAAACAACAAAAAGGCCATATTGGTTTCACTTAATAACAATTAAAAGAGTCATATCATGACTATACACAATATCACTATTTTTTACTTCTTTTTTTTAATCCCCAAGAAAATCCGCAGCCGCTACATTCAAATCGCACAAGATAAACTCGCTCTTGTGCAATAGCTCGCAAACCACACAAAAAATGTAAATCGCAAGCAAGCCTTGTGCGACGAGTTCTGACTGAGAAGACTGTTGGTCATGAAGGGAATCGATCTCAAGTCTCCCACGTGGGAATCTTATATATTATGGACATAGAATGAAATGTGGAGGGAAAGTAAATTTGCTTTGACTGAAAGGATCAAGCTTGTTATGGCATGGAGATGCATCAGAAGGTGGCACTGGTCCTCTTGGTAACAACTGATTTACATACAAATTCCTGTAACCTACTTTCTCCTTCATAACTCTTGAGCTTTCAACCATTAAAGAAGCCATTGCTATTATTATTACAAGAAGAAAAACCAAAGCCCTCAGATTAATTATTCTCTCAGAAATTGACATTTTCTTCCCCTTTACCTTCTTGCTTGTATTGTGTGTGAAAAGAATTCAAGAAAGTATTTTAGATTAATCCTCTCATCAAAATGTGAATATACATACATATATTTATATAGTTTAAGCTCCATTAATATTTGGTTTTTGGAAGACTTTGACATTGTAGTCATTTCTAGAAGTCATAATTAATTGAGTGTTGATTGTTTGTGGCAGCTCCTTTTGAAGTAAGAGGAGATGAACATGCATGTCCTTTGCTTTTATTTTGTCCACTATTTTAAGAAGAGTGAAGTATCAAAAACACACTTAAATTATTTTCTTTTTTTGAGTTTCATATCCAAATTATTAGAAGTGTGAGTTTCATATCTAAACTATCACTCATTAGTTTGAGAAACACACCTCAACATTGACTGGACCAAGTGTTTGTACGCAAACACATTTAGACGCGGCTGATCATTAAAAAAAATGCATTTTTTTATTTTTTTTAGTTGACACGTTATTTTATTTTAATTTTTCAATTGATTTTACCCTAAACTCTCTCCTTCTTCTTCATCATTTCTCAAAACGGTGAATATTTAATTTTTAGTCTAATACTACTAATTTATTTAATTTTTGTCAAGGTGGAAAAAAAATCACGCGAAGTGCCATGTGGCAGGATTTTTTAAAATAAAATAGAGGGTGTAGTACACACACCATCACATATTAGTTGAGGTGTGTTCTCAAACTAATGAGTGATAATTTAGGTATGAAACTCACACTTCCAATAGTTTAGGTATGAAACTCAATAAAAGGAGATAGTTTAGATGTGTTTTTGATACTTCACTCTTTTAAGAATAGATTTTCACTTTTACTTATCATTTTTTTATGATTGTGATGTCCGAGCCAACTTTCACACACCTCGACTAATTTTACGTGATACCTGCTACCTCCGGACCGGAAATGAATTACAATTTGATATTATGTAATGGTTTCCAGAACCCACTAATGGTGACGTAAAACAAATGCAACTTAGCTTGATTTTAAAAATACCAAAAAGCAGATATAATACGTAGACCTTCTTTTGTTTTCAAACTAATGTAATAAATATCCAAGACCAAAGTCAAGTCTCCCTTTGAAGCAAACAAAAATAAAGATGGAGAAGGAAGCATGAAACAAAACTTTGTTGACGAGGGTTCGATTTTTCACCTTGTAATCTCCTCTCCATTTTCACTTTCCCTACTGCAATAATTATCTAAAGAACATATATATGAGTAAGTATAGACACTCTTACATAACAAATTATTAAATCCTAGATGAAATAAAAGACAATATTTTAGGAGGCATATTGTTAGAAATATATATCTGCCTGCTTGCATCACCTAATACGAAGAATAAGTCATCGTTAGTGCTTGACTCTTCTAGTTTGTTTTGCCGTTCAAACATATATTTAAAGGTAACCAACCACCAAAGTTATTAAGGTTGAAAAATGCATATATATCTTCCTCATTTAAAAAAAAATGGGGGTAGGGGAAGGGAAAATCGGGGAGGGGATTACAAGGCGGAAAAATAAACCCTCACCAATAAAGTAAAAGCTTAAATAGTCAACTAACTGACCAGCTACTATATATATATGCGCGCTGCAAATCAGATTTTGCCTCTTAATTAAAAGGTTCTTGCTAGTTAGTGGAGTCATATAAATTATGTCACAAGATTACGGATGTCCAATAAAGATAGATTTGAATTTGTACGGGTTAAAATAGATTGATTTAACAAAATATTTCACTTAAAAGTGACTTGAACTGAAGTAAAGTGTTTGCACGAATTGCTCCTATTTTAATGTGGTCTTTAATTTATACTATTGCTGCTTATTTAATGAAATATGTGAGCCAAAGTACCTTTATCTATCTGTATAAGTTTAGAGAACTTTTGTCTTAACTGACATAAGTTTTGTATAGGAATTAAGTTATCCGGTATAATTTTATCTAATTCGCTTGACATAAGTTTGTAGAACTTTTGAATTCGCTCAACATAAGTTTTGTAGGAATTTAAGTTATGTCTCTTACGACATAACTAATTGTGGGTTTTCAAACTAAATTTTTGCCTCGATCGACATACGTTTTATAGGAATTAAGCAGCATAACTTGTTATGCCTTTTAAGGCATAACTTATATTATATGATGATATGAAAATATAAACTTATGTCAAGCAAAAAAATATATGTCATTTTGGTGTCAAGGTATTTTCAGCCACTTTTTTGTTGCTTAATGTGTTGAAGGAAAAATCTAAAGACCACATATTTGAAGGGAAAAAATTAAAGACCATCCTAAAATAAGGGCAATATTCTTGTGAATGACCTAGCTGAAATTAATTGGGCTGAAATGGGCTAAATATATAAATTACATAAAGAGCCAAATATTTCTATCATATTTATTAATTCTCACACTATTTTATTTTAATTATTTAGTATACCACATGTTAACAAAAATCCATCGGATACATCCCCAAACCCCATCGGATACATTCCCAAAAATTCAGATTCTTGTAACCCTCAGATATATGTTGTAACCCCTCAGATACATGCGGATACATGTTGTAATCCCTCATATACATGCGGATGCGATAAATTCTGAAACTAAATCATGTATCCGGACAGCGGATACATGCGACTAAACTTGGATACATGCGAATACATTTAAGTTACTTATGTATCTGGATGTCTTATGCGATGTATCCGAGATAAAAACATATTTTTAGATGTTTTATGCGACGTATTCGAGTGGTATTTTGTGTAATATTGAAAGTAGTTAAAGAATGAGTAATTAGTTCTTAAAGATGTGAGTTTTATGTAAGTAATTAGTTCTTAAAGATGTGAGTTTTATGTAAGTTGCCCAATTACAATTCATAGCTACAAGCTAAAAGAGGGAGATCTAAAAATAGAAGAAAACATGATTCATGTCCCTTATTATCTCTTTCTTCCTCCATTCTCTTTTTCTGATTCACTATTATAACTCCAAAATTTCCTCCACAAAATTTTATTTAAAAAAAGAAAAGAAAAATCACCATGAATCACGCACATAATTTCTCCTCAATCTTCCATCTTCAAAATTGACTGTTATAGCTCATAGTTTAGCTTCTTGAGAAAACATCAAAATAGATATACAATTATCATAGATACTTTTGGAAGGAAATTTCAAATGTAGCTTCATGAATATAAAAATTGAAATTGTATATACAATTAGACACATTGATATAAATATACAAACAAATTATATATACAAATATATTTCAATTATATACAATTTGTATTTCAATTTTAAATGTAACTTCGTGTATATACAAATTAAAATTGTATATACAATTACACACACTGATACAAATATACAAACAAATTGTATATACAAATGTAGCTTCGTGTATATACAAATTGAAATTGTATATACAAATTGACACATATACATATACAACTCTTCCACTATATCTTTACCGAATACATATAACTATACCTAATATATATACAATTTATATTAGCATTTGTATATTACAATTGACACATATACAACTGATGCATATACAACTCTTTCATTATACCTATATACATATACTTGTAACTAATATGTATATACTTGATACACATACATTGGGCATACGTTGAATGCATATACATGTACCAACCTACCTATACCTAATACATATACAACTCTTCAATAGCCAAGTCGATATAACTCTTCCATTAAAGTTATATATATATATAAAGAGAGAGAGAGAGAGAAGAGACGAGATTGAAGAAGGAGAGGGGGGGGGGGGACTTGAGGGGAGAGGGAAAAAGGATGTTATAAACCCTATAGCTAAGCTTACCTATAGATGATAATTATTGTAAATACTACCCATATAATATAATGAGATAATGCATAAGTATCACCCTAAACTATATGTGAAATCTCAGCGACACATCTTAACTATACAGGGGTTCTATTACCCCCTAAACTATTTTAAAGTGTAATAAATACACCCTTTAGTGCTGAGGTGTCACAGAGTGTGTGTTCACTCTCTTAAAAGCAAGTGAGAGGCGAAAACATAAAAAAAAATTGATTATATTGGACACATGTCCTTTTTTAATTGGGCATCTTACAATTAGTTGGTACACATAATTATTACCATGAAAACTTATACATATTTAATTATTTTCCTTTCTTTCTTTGAAAAATTTATTTCCCTCCTCACTTTTATTTTCTTTCATTAATTTCTTGTCTTTTCACTTTTACTTAATTTGAGAAAATATGTATATATTTTTTAAAAAATAATAATTCTTTTTAAAAGTACCTTTATTTTTTGTATTTTTTAAAGTTTAATTTCTTTTATTTTTTTGATATTCGTTCAAAATTAACATATTTAATTACAAGGCATTTGGAATTAAATCCAACCGAAAGACAAAGAAAATAAAAAGAATAAATAAAAGTAATAGAAAAAAATGAAAGAAGGTAAAAAAAAATAAAAAAATTACGTGTATTTGAGCAAAGTTAAAATACAAGGCAAAGAAAAATATAAAAAAATACATTTTTTTAGAAATTTTTAAATACAAGACAAATAAAAATATAATTTTTTACGTGTATTGACTTATTTTAAATACAAGGCAAAGAAAATAAGAAGAAATTTTTTATTAAAAAAATAAAAGTAAAAAATATTTAAAAAATTTGAAAAAACTCATTTATACACGTGGCAGCCCGTGTATATCACCCCAACTAATTGGATTGGGTTATGACTCCACGTCAGCATATAAGGTGCAAAGAAATACAGAAAAATAATGTTTAGGGAGGTAATAGGACCCCTGTATAGTTAAGGTGTGTCGCTGGGATTTCACGTATAGTTTAGGGTGATACTTATGCATTATCTCTAATATAATTATGGACTCCTCTTTTCTATGCTATTCTATTTTAAATTTTTTGTTTATGTACTTATAATTTGTTTAGACATTTAATAAATCTCTTCTTTATAATAACTATATATAACATATCACCCAAAAAAATACTTTTTAAAAATATTTCAATAAAGTTTTTTATGAATAAATTTGAGTTGCATATTAGTCCAACTTTCAAATTGGTTAAATTAGACGAATCAAAATAAGTTAAATTAATAAGTGAATGAATTATTAAACTGTTTAAATTTTTAAAAATATGAAAATTTCATAATTTGTGAAACTATCAAAAAAAATTAAATTCTTGTATAATTTTATCAAATTAACTTTCAAATACACATAATTTTATAAAAAATATTTATCAATCCAGAAAATCAACAATATTAGTAACTAGACATTCTTTATTCTTTAATATAATCCTTCCATATAGTAAGGATAATCTATTCACGTTGAGCATGATTTTTCCTTATAAAATTTAAAATGATGAGTCACTTTTATAAGATATAAATTTATGGGTTAAATTTTATGCAGAACGAATAAAGTACTCCCTCGGTCTATTTTCACTTGTCACATTTCACTTTACGAAAGTCAATTTTACTAAACTTTCAAGCTAAATTGAAGTAGATTAATTTAATATTTTAAATTTAGATGATCGAAAATTGTATGAAAAATACTTTAAATTGTAATCTTTCTCATATTAATATAATAAAAATATATATCTTAAAATGTTATTAAAATTTATATAATTTAATCTTGATAAATAAAATAATGACAAGTAAAAGTAAACGAAGTGAGTATTATCACTTCCTTAAATGAGCGTGAAATATTGAGAATCTCGAGAAAAAAAAAGTTCCACATAGGAGATCTGTGCTCAAATAAAAAATGCATTGAAAGTATGAAAGTGGAACAAAATAAAATAAGGTGACATTTAACACGTGACATCCAACCTACCACAAGATTAAACTCAGCACACCACAAGATTAGTTTTGTGTTTTCCAGAGGATATTACACTATTTTCGTAAAGTTAAAGTATGTAAATAATTTTTTTCAATAGTTTTAAAGAGTAATTTACATATTTTTCTTTTTTAGTTAATTTTTTGTTGAATCATTTATTATTATTGTTATTTGTTTTTTTTTTATAATTTTTGACATAACTTATTTACTATTATATATATATATATATATATATATACTCTTTCCGTTTATTTTACTTGTTCATTATTTTAAAAATAAATTTCTATTTT
Source organism: Jaltomata sinuosa (assembly GCA_003996215.1). Classification (NCBI taxonomy): domain Eukaryota; kingdom Viridiplantae; phylum Streptophyta; class Magnoliopsida; order Solanales; family Solanaceae; genus Jaltomata; species Jaltomata sinuosa. Next base: position 638,205 of record QJPP01000117.1, on the reverse strand, counting down.
TTTTTATATTTTACCCTTAGCGTTAATTATTTATTTCCCAAATTATTTTCTAAGATCTAATACTAAATATCAACTAATAGTGGTAGTGTAGTAAAATAACCATGTCAATCATTATTTTCTTAATGAATTTGTCAAATTCAAATATGAAAAATAAAAATAAACAAAGAGAGTATATAATTTTATAGTAGTTTATAATATATTTTACTTAAACCAAGAGTTAATTATCAAAAACAATCTTCTTGCATTCCTAACATAAGAATAGAATTACGTACACTATACTCCCTCCGTTTAGAATTATTTGTTACCTATTTTCTAATTGAATTTTTACTTTTACTTGTCATTTTTGACATATCAAGAAATGACAAATTTATTTTTCTTATTTTACCCTTAGCATTAATTATTTATTCTCCAAATTAATTTTAAGATACAATAATAATTATAAATTAATAAAAGTACTATAGTAAAATAAATATGTTAATAATTATTTTCTTAATAAATATATCAAGTTAAAAAATGACAAGTAAAATTAAATGTAAGTAGTATTTTTTTTCTCGAACTTCATTTATTTATGAGATTATTTTATTGTCTTCGAACGTCGTGCATGTTCACATTATTATTAAAGATTAAAGATATCATAAAGAATGAGATCACATGCCTCGACATGCGTGGTGAGTAACATAGATGTCATCAATTTTTTAATTTTGCATCTTTGTGCTAAAAATAGATAAAGATGTGTATGTTCACCTACCCTATCACATGTATATCAGCATCCTCTTTATATCTTTGGCCTAAACATATACGACCTTTTAAACTTGTCCAAATTTTTTATTTAAATACTTGAACTTAGAATTCATTTGAATTGATTTATTTTAAGTTTTTTTATAATATTTAAGTAAAGTAAAAAAGTACCTTTAAACACTTAAGTTTAAGCTAAAATAATTTTTTTTAAATATTAAAAGTAAAAAGTGGAAATCTTCAACTTAAAATAAGACTATTCAAACAAGCTTTAAGCCATATTTTAATTAAACATCATGTTATGCACAATTTTACCGCTATTAGATACAACAAAATAAAAACTCATTTCATAAATAAAACGTGTATAGTTAATCATCTGACTTAAAAAAAATACCCACATATTAAAAAAATAATATGTGACATAATTAAAAGTAACAACAAGGTAGAAAGAAACTCATCCATACTCGCTATTTCACTTTTTTCACTTAGCGATTTTAAGTAGGCATTTGGCCATGAGAATTTTTTAGTTTTTTCCGAAAATAATATTTGGCCATAAAAGTTTCAAATACAATTTCAAAAATAAAAAAACTTTTGGGTGTTTCACTTTTTTCACTTTTTAATTTTTTTTTTTAAAAAAAAATCTTAAAATTTTTATTTTCATAAAATAACCTCATTAAAATTATAATTTATTTTTAAATCATATTTTATGTTTTTAAAAAAACAATATATAAAATGTAGATAATTATTGTAAAAGTTATCGCCAAACACAACTCCAACTCCAACTCCAACTTTAAAAATTTCAAAAAAGTGATTTTTTTTTTGTTCTCACGGCTAAATGGGGGCTAAGGCTGAAAAATTCCTAGAGAAATTCGATAATTTTTTTCGATTCTCTCGCGATTTTCAGTATCAGGCAAACACCCTTGAGACTGTTTATGCTAATGAGGACATAATTATTATAAAAATTTAAATTCCTAATTCAAATATGAATTAATTTTGTTTGCTGATTACTAATAGAAAAATCACCAGGTAGCATACTTGGTGATATATTAGCTTTATTTAAAAAGAAAGAATTGAAAAATCATCAACTTTGTCAATCTAGTTGGCCAATATAATGAAAATAAACCATGATTTTAGCTTGGACATATTCGGTAAGAAACTATTCTTTTATTTTTTTAAAAAAATAAAGAGTGTTTTTACTAATTTGTTTTTAATAAATATTTTTTAAAAATATAACTTTTTATTAATTCCTTAGCTATATAAAAAAAATTATTTAAAAAAGGATAAAATTAATAAAATAAAATTAAAAAATTACTTATTTTGAGATGAAAATAATAAAAAAACAGATATGCTAAATCAAAATCTTGTGAGATCTAGATTTGTCCCCCCAACTCCTACTTGTCATGTGCTTGTAATTTGTTTCTCCTTGTCGTCATAATGCACTAACCAACTAAAGTTCATAGAGTAGTTGCTCTTTCAAATCGACACATGGTGATCATATGTTCGAGTTTTAATGGATAAAATTATTTAATATTTATGTTTATAAAAGATAATATGTATTTTATAAAATTGATCGAGTTACACAAAATAGTCCAAACGCTATGATTATAAATATATATATATATATATATATATATATATATATAGATATATATATATATATATATATATATATATAGCATGGGCTTAATAATTTGAAGTGAAGTATTAATCAGCTAAACCAAATTTGCATATAAAAGTTACAATGATACAGAACTTATAAATATTCTTCAATTAAAAAATATACGGTCTTCTCTACTTGATATGGCCTATAAGTGAACATAAACAAATTATGTATTTTAAAGAGATAATATTATTATTTATCAAGGTTACTTTTCATGATGAAATAATGTATAAATTATTTTTAGATTCAATCTTTCATTAAGTTTATCAGTAGTCATATCTTTATATAATAATTATATTTTATCATAATATTTCACTATAATAGTCAAAAAAAAAAAAAATCAACTTTTATATTTTATTACATTATTTATTCTCTATAACATCTTATTATAGGAGTCAAAAAATATTCGAACAAACGATATTATTATAAAGAAGTTTGACTGTAGTACTCTCCTAGTATAATAGAAACACATCTCATCATTTGAATTATAGTAATAAAAAATTATTCGTACAAACAATACCATTATAAATAAGTTTAATTGTCATATTCTCCAAATGATTGCATAAAAATTATTTTTGAAATTTTAAAATTTTACTTCTTAATTATATTCAGACATATATTTTTTATAACAATATCTCGCTACTACAGTAAAAAAAAATTATTCAGACAAACTACATTGTTACAAAAGAAGTCTTACTACAGCCGTCTCCTAATACAATTGAAACAAATCTCATCTTTTAAATTTTTTGAGCTACCAGATACCAAATGATTGCATACATTTTTATTTTTTATTTTTTATTTTTTGGATTTTTAAGAATCTACTCTTAAATTATATTTAGATATATGAATTTTTCATTCTGAAATTGCTTCAAAATATATATTAAAACATTTTTGTTATTATTCCACTATAACAGTTATTTTGTACTATATCCAAATATGCATGTAGAACTTAATTTTAATTTTTCTATAAAAATTTCATTTCGAATAAAATAAAATAATTTTTTTACCTTTATGTTCACTGTATTTTTATGCTTAAATAAATGGCTATGAGATTGACCCCACAGAAAAAGAACATAAATAAATTTGCTTAGACTGCATTGCTCACTATTAAATGGACTAAATTAAGGGTGCAATTTAGAAGAGAGTGGTGGTCATTATTAAATCATAGAGGACACGTTTGGCAGCATATTATAAAAGGTTCTTGGAATCTTTGTCATTAAGAGATCATGGCCAAGCATTTGAGTCTACATCATAAACAAACAAGGGAAAAAAAACAAATATATCTCTTTAATGGTGTGATTTAAAGTAGATATATCTTTATTAAAAAGTAATGCATATATACTCTGTTATTCAACAAATGATGCACATTTATTTTTTTATTAACAAATCTCTATTTATCGAGTTTTTAAAAAATGAATTTTAAAATGAATTTTTTTATTACAAAAATACCACTCGCAAGTATACATGTCGCAAGTAATAAGTGATTGTTAGATAATCGAATTTATCGACTCACATGAACTTTGTTGTTGACAGACTTGTGATTTAATCATATATTATCATTATGAGAACAAGTGTTATCTAATTCAAGCGAGTTGGTTGTTTGATTATCTATTGATTATAATTAAAGCAATATATATAAGTAAATGAGAATGAGATCATAAGAATTATCACGAATTATTAGAGCTTAGGGCTATGACGCTTGCGTAATTTTATCAAATTTTTAATCATTATTAAGATATCTACTGACTTGCTGAGTTACAGGGTTGATAGTATGATCATGGTCTTTCAAGCCTTTATCTTCTACCCAGATTAACCTTTCAATTACATCGTTGAACAGGGATAGTCGAATCAATTCAAATGCATTTTTATATCTTTCTGTATTTGAGCCAAATAGGACAAATTGGGTACGTTTTCGTTCTAGCTGCTAATCCGTCTCAAGACGAACCCTACTCTCCTAACCGACATTCTATTTCTAGCTTTCTTCTCTCGAGTTTCACTAAAAATTATCCGTTTATCTTATAGGTTACGAAGCCACAAAAAATAAGTATAAGATTAAGAGAACAAGACATGGATAGTAGAATCGCTATAGCAAATAATTAATAAAATATGATATTCATACTATGGTCATAACCCTGAATAGAAGACTTTTAGCCACTCATAATTTTATTACAAAAGCTAGAATTCATAAACAAGTAAACTAGCTAAGTAAAAGATGAAGAAGTAATCCTAGTAGTAGTTTACTTTTTCTCTATGCTCTTGATACGTTCGTCCTCCCTTAAAACGACTAAGTATTGGTATTTATAACATTTAAAAATATCTAAGAAGACCCACCAAGTCAGAATAAAAAAGGATCAAAATTTTGTCAAGGCTGAATTATCTCGCAGTGTGAGGCAGCGACCTTCGCCTTGCCTCTGACCTCGCGAAGCCTTCTATTTTGCTTTGTCCTTGCACCCAGCAGGGTGTGTAAACTTCAATGGGGGAGGGGGGGGGGGGGGTTACTCCCGCCTTCTGCCTCGCTTTTGGTCTGACTTTGCAAGCTCATTTCCTTTTTCCTCTATACTTAGTTCATTTCAAGGTATTTTCACCTACAATGTACAAAACATTTTTTATAAGCTTTAAATTATGTAATTGAGTAAAAGTAAGTAATATTAAGTTAGATTGCCCTTAAAGCAAAGTATGAACATGGACAAACACGATTAAAAAGAGTGTAAATTCACCAACATCAATCATCTGGCTTTAAAAAATTGCCTCATCAATTTTTTCACTCCTTCAGATTCGATCCAAATGAAAAAAATTCAATTCATCTTCTACTCAATTTTAAAATAAATTTTGATCAAGTTTGAATATAAGAGGGATTGAATTTTTTTTAGTTGAGTTGGGATCGTATCTAAAGGGGTAAAAAAAATGAGTGAAGTAATTCTTTAAGCCACCGAACATTTTTGAAATTAAAAATCTAATATTAGAATTTTTTAAATTCAATATGTCAACGAAAAAGATAAATATGTACCATTTATTAAACAATAAAATTTTATGTGCACCATTTGTTATATATTGTGTTCAAAACATTAAATTAGAAATGTAGAAAAAGTAAAATATTATTATGAGCCCACAAGTTGTTTGTGTCTCCTTAAGGAATTATACCCACCCTCACTGTTGCCAAGATCTTGAGTTACTTTCTCTCATGATAAAATAAAAAAAATATTTCTGTAATAGCGATAATGTAAATTACTGAACTCCCATAAACTCAATAAACAAAGTAAATCACACGATACTTGTGTTGGAATGAAATTTTGTTTGGCTGCTGCTGCCAGAAGAGTTTGGGGGCCAAAAGGCTTTTTCTGAGAAAATCCTATCAAGCAACGGGTTTCCTTTCTTCATACAAAACACCTCCTCCTCAGGAAAATTCTTCTTCAATAGCAACAAAACTATCGTGATATACCCAATCAGTTTGAGTCTGTGATATGCTCTCTTTTACACAAAGGTCAAATCTTTAGACCTTATGTTGTTTGTGTCTAAATATGAGACAAGGCCTCTGAATTATAAACAAAAAAAGAGTGAGATAGAGAGGTGCCATTTAAAAAGTACCTTTGTGATGCAATTCAAGAGGTACCTTTTCTTGATAAATAAAGACTTTATTACTACATGTACAATTCAGAGAAAAGACCGGCTCATGGACAAAGTCCCAAGAGTCCAGTAACAAAAGAACGAAATCAGGAAAAACTACAAGACAAAATACTCAAGGGTAATAATTCATCTCTTGGATGATCCTTTTGGTTATCAATTCTCTTGTATTTCTCTCTTGCCAAGAGGTACCTTCTCTGATTTAAAAGGTGTCTTTTTGGTCTAATACAAAAGGTACATTTTCTTATTACCCGTTCACATCTTAAAACTGAAATAATATATGCTTCACTTTTTAATAAAAAGTATATCCACCTTAAATCTCAAAACTAAAGAATATATTTACTTTTATCCAACAAACAATGCTTGAATTCTCATATTTTTTTTTGAAAAAAACTAGAAAATACTTCAGAATTAACTTTAATTCCAAAAACAGACATATGATTGCTTTTTACATTTTGAATATATATAATTTCATTTCCAAATACATATACAATCCTTTCATTTTGACACTCCATTCCAACTCTGTTCCATTTTAACTCTCCAGCTTTATTTTTATGTTCCATTCAAATACAAGATATATTGAATAGACAATTTTTATTATATTAATTTTCTCTAAAATAAAATTAATAAGAATTCACTTACAAACTGAGGGAGTTCATCATTTTTTCCCGTTAATTTTAGCGCTTTTTATAGAGTTGTTAGCAATGAATCAAAGTCTTTTTTTTAAACCCGTATTGGAGATAAATTCAATTTTACTTGTATTAGAGCTGAGTTAAACAATAGAAAGTAAGCGTTTGAATTAAACCCAAATGACCCAAATAACATGAAAAGATTAAAATACATGACGTTATTCAATTAGGTGTTTCTTACCTTTTTTATAGTTATTAACATGCGTTGAATAATTTACACTAAATAATATTTTTTATATTTAAATGATACATGAATAATAAGGTTGGGGGCATTGTGATGAAATATCAAAATAAAAATTGAGAACAAGTATTAAAAAGAGATTGTCTATATATTCGACCTTTCATTTTTTATGTACCCATTTCTATATGTGGTCCCTTGGTACACCCCTTTTCTTGCCCATTCTCCCTATTTAAAGTTGGATATCTTGATATTACTACCCATTCTCCCTATTTAAAGTTCAAAACATATGCTTTTATTAAACATGGATAAAATTTTGAGATTCAGAAAATAATATTCATACAATTAAAAAAAATAAAAAAGTTCTCGTTCAATATTTGATACTTGCTTTAGACTTTTGATTAATTTGAATTAGTGTAAAATAAATATATTTTTTATCAAAAAGGGGTATTGCTATTTTTAATTCTTCAAATATCGATAAATTTTAATTTCATTTTTTTTAATTTTTGGTGAAGCATATTTTGATATGTGCACTTTTAATTTTTTAAACTATGAATCTTCACTGATTTATTCAGAGTCCTTTTGAATTGACTGAAAAAGTGACTTTTAAAAAGTACTTTAAAAATGCTGAAACTTATTTTAAAATAAGTAATTATGTATTTTAATAAAAATGCTGAAGTTGAAAATAAGTTATTAATGTGTTTGATACACAAATATCGTTAAACACTTCTTTTGTCATAATGTTCAAAATACCCTTAAAGCTGTTAATATTGTAAAAAAATTGATTACTGTAAGATTTTTATTTCTAAAATAATTCAAATTAAATTTAATTTATATTCTAATTTAATTTCAATATAATCTGATTGTTTAAGTTAATTTTATATGTATAAGTTATTTTTAATTTTTAAAATATTCTTATAAATGAATTTTTAAATTTGTGAGTTTAGGAACGTTGAGATGGTGACAGTCATATGCTATGATAAATCATTTATAAGAAAAAAATTTAACAAAAGGAGAATATAATATATATATATATATATATATATATATATATATATATATTAAAAATTCATAGGGCTTTTCTTTCAATGAGGATAATTTTGGAATTACATAAAATATTGGAGTTATAAAAATAATTTTGTTAGTCAAACTTAAATGATTTTTAAGCCAAAAATAAAATAGAATAGGGGATCTCAATTTTTGATTTTTGACTTTTTTTTAAAAGTATTTTTTAACGTTTTAAAGCCCTTTTTGATTTGCTAAACGTTCAAAAAAGCTAAAAAACACGATTGATCAACTTTTAAGCCAATTCAAATACCTTTTTATTTATCAATATATTCTATTAAATTTGTATTATTATTTTATATTTGAGGGTGATATAAGTGTTAAAATATTTCAAATATCACATTTTTCTATATAAGCAAACAAAAAAACACATTTTAATTAAATCTGCTTAACTAAATATTACAGGAACAAAACGTAAATTTATCAAGAAGTCAAAAGTATAATTATACAATACTAAATTCTCAAATTAAGCCGAGAACTTTGATTAAAGAAGAACCCATCTTACCGGTAGAAATTCAGTAAGGCCGGTTCCCCAGTAACTATATTAGTCCAATCTTTTCTTAATTAAAAGCATATAGTGTGAATTTAAATTAATCAATCTTTTCTTAATTAAAAGCATATAGTGTGAATTTAAATTAATCAATCTTTTCTTAATTAAAAGCATATAGTGTGAATTTAAATTAATCAATCTTTTCTTAATTAAAAGCATATAGTGTGAATTTAAATTAATCAATCTTTTCTTAATTAAAAGCATATAGTGTGAATTTAAATTAATCAAAGTAATAAAGTACTTATCACTCACAGTGAAGATGTATCTTCGATGTATGCACTACCATAGTTTATAAATAATAGCTATCCTTAAAAAAAAAACTCCAATATAAATGTCAACATAGTCGCTAAATTGCATTTTTTCTATTTTAACGGCATGGTAAATACTAATAACTTGCAAGAATTCCCTTTTATGCCCATATCAGATTTGTTTGAAGTGTTTTATCAAATAAAGTGGGTTAAGTTTAGTATAACTTTTAATTGAGAGTGGGTCGGAGCAATTAGTGGGTCAGATCACTGAAAGAATGAGTCAGACTATTAAATTTAATGGAATCCTAGGTGACAGCTATGTGGAGCGGCCTTGTCCTAGTTGGACGGCCACATGGTTGTCAAATCATCACAGAAAATGGGGTGTTAAGTTGGAGGGTATTTGAGATCCAAAATGTTAACAACAAGAGTATTTTTGAGCCCAAAATAAAATGGAGGGTATATTTGCTCTATTTCAAACTGTTCGAGTATATTTTTGGTCCTTTTCCATAAATTTAATGGGATCCTAGGTGACAACCATGTGGAGTGGCCTTGTCCTAGTTGGACGACCACGTGGCTGCTAAATCATCACAGAAAATGGGATGTTAAGTTAGAGGGCATTTGTGGTCCAAAATTTTAACGGCAAGAGTATTTTTGAGCCTAAAATAAAACGAAAGGTATATTTGCTCTATTTCAAATAATTTGAGGGTATTTTTAGCCTTTTTCCGTTTAAATAAAAGTAAAAGTTTACGATAAATTTGAAAAACAGTGAAAATGAAAAAACAAAAACAAGATTTTAAATATTTTCCACATTCCAAATATAACTACAAATTATATTTGAAATTTTCATTTTCAATTAAAATAAAATATTTTTCCTAAAAAAAAAGGTGATTTTTTTTTTATGGCCATAGGGATCTAATTCATTTGTTTGTCGTGGGCAAGAACCCCACTCTCTTGTTGTGTGTTGCTATTTCTCAATTATTCTATTCTGCGCTGGCAGTTTTGTGTATATATATATATCTACTACTACTATTGTTGTTGTTCACAAAGCTATATCTGCTTTCTTCTGGGATCCGTCTACGTCTTGGCATTTCCCTTCCTTTCCTTTCTCTAAACTCACCCCCCATTCATTCTTTACTCTGTAAGCTTCTGCATTGCTTCATCTTTTTCTTGTTAATTTTTTTTTTCTTGATTTGATTTTTATTTTTCATCTTGTTTTATAGATCTTGTGATTTGGGAAAGAGATGTCAAAACAAGGGGCTTTTGATCTGGCATCTGGGGTTGGTGGAAAAATTGGCAAGGATGATGTTCTCTCTGCTGTTGACAAGTATTCCTCTCCCCTCTTTCTCTCTCTCTCTCTCTCTCATAGGGAAAAAAGATAAACCCTTTAATTTTCAGAAACTAAAAATGTGAGATTTGTATGCAACCCAACCCCTCAAAGGGAAAAAAAAAGCTTCAGTTTTGATCATTGCTTTTTCTGTATTTTTCGTACTTTCTTGTTCCACCTCAACGAGCTAGTGGCAAGGTCTGTGTACACTCTAATCTCTTCAGACTCCACTCGTGGATGAGACAGAGTGTGGGGGTTGTGTATTCTTTACTTCTCAGATTGATTGATCTGTTAGGCTTAAGAAGTATACTATGATTGGAGTAGATCACAGAGGCTTCTTTTAGTGATTACTACTGTAGATCCAATTTTTTTTTTTTTTTTTTTGTGTGTGTGTTATGCTTAACTTGTTCTGGTGGACTTTGTGATGATGGTCTGTCAATTTTAGTCAAAGATTCTATTGAACTATATTAAAATTGAGTCTGAGTGAAGACATCATGCACCTCATGTCTAGGTTATTTAATTGACCTATTAAAGCTTAGAATATTTCTCTGACAACACAATTATTAAAATACAATAAAATTTGAATTGGAAGCTATATCATTCCTCCACAATTTTTTTCCATTGGGGTCCTCAGTGACCACAATTTTTTCCTTGCATCTTTTTTGGGAGTAAGCTACTCTGCTGGTCTGTTTTGTATTCTTATCATTAAATACCTGTTTTCTTAGTTGGGTTAAAAAAGGTATTCTCCCTTTCTTCTTTCTTTCTTTTTTCATCCAGAGGGTGAAGTGGTATTATTTATTGGCTTTCTAGTATCAAAAAAATTGTGCCTACCACACAATAGTGAAACTCTCAAGTCACCTCGGGGTTGTATGTTTGTTGGTTAGAAAGTGAATTATTTATGTAATAAAACCTGTAGCACATCAAGTACAGAGTTTGATTACCTGTTTACAATACGATAGATATAACTAAGATAAGATACATATAAGTTATGAGTCAATTTATGTATTCTTTTATACAGTGAAATAACTAATACGTGAATTAGTAATGTATGCATAACTAAAGCATGTATAACTCAGAAAACGACTCTTAGTGAATCTCTTAAAGAGTTTCTTTGGCATGTGTGAATATCTCTGTTTTAGAAGGTTCTTGGATCATTATTTAATCTACCATGGAGTCAAATAAATGACATAGTGTTGTCCTACATGAACGTATGAACCCTCTGTTTGTGTCCTAAAACCAGAAATGGACGCCAAATATCTGCTCCCAAGTCCCGACCAATTTCTTAGTTGTGGTTGACTTTCCTTTTTTCCTTCCTTTTTCTTGGATGATTGTTAACCTTGTGGATTTTCTAAATGTATTTGTTGATATAAATTTTTTGTCAAATGCTTTAGGTATGAGAAGTACCATGGTTATTATGGAGGTGAAGAAGAAGAGAGAAAGAATAACTACACTGACATGGTGAGAGACATTTCTATCAATCTCATAACTTCATTAGCTTTTGTACTCTTAACACTTTGAGAGCAGGTGTATTGCTTTACGAAAAAGAAGGAAAGATGATTTTTACACCTTGCTCCCGACTCTTAGATTTGATTTTGCTGAACAGAATGAACAAAGAGGACACGGTTTTTGTTTGGATAAATGAAAACAACAACTTTTATTTTATTTTTTCTCTGTAAGCTGAATTAATGATATTTGTGGGAAATACTAAAGCTATGGTGATCGCAAAGGTTTTTGAGGTAGCAACTATTATTGGTTTCAGTTGGAGCTAAAAGATAGGAAACTAATTTTTTCCAGACGAGGCCTCTTTTGTTTCAGCTTTCAAGTATATTGCCAATTCTCTGCATTTTGGAACCTAGAACTCTTCTTCAAGTGAGAAAACAGGTTCTTTTATTTGAGGAAAAGGCAAAATTTTCCAAACTAAAGATCTGGATTGAAGTTGGATTAGGTTTACAGAAGATCATTATTTCATTATTCTCAATTTTTTCTCTAGTTGTGAGATGGTTTATTCATGTCTTACATAAACTCTAAATACACCACGCCATTGGGTCTGATACTACGATGACTGATGGTGCTAAAACAGGATGAGTGTAAACCTATAGTAAGTTGGAGAGAAGCTGTATCAGAAAACCTACAATCATTTGGAATCAATATGGCTTAGTTTTTGTTATGCAAGTTCTTGCGTTGTTCTTTCTCCTGTACACCAGCAAAGAACTTACAAGAATTGAACTCAAAGGATATTCATGTCAAAGTTGCTATGAATAGAGTTGCTAAGATCATAACACGAAGCGAAAATCCACTTAGGTAATACTAGAAATACCTACTAGTTAGAATTAAGACAGTTGTTGTATTTACACTTACATTAATTTGATGTTTGCCACGAACCTTTTTCAACTCGGTGCAAGGATTTAGAGAATCTCCTTATTATACCAATATTGCAATGAAATGGTGGAACGGTTATAGGGGATTCATGTGGCCTACCCCAATTTAACTGGCTGCTGATTGATTGATTTAGCTACAAGCTTTTATTCTCCCATCAATTCACTATCTTGCTTAACATGTAGTATTCATGTACATTTCGTTGAAGCACAATAATGTAATGTGGTTTAACTGCTAGTAACACATCTTATATTCAGGTAAACAAATACTATGATCTTTGCACTAGCTTCTATGAATACGGCTGGGGAGAGTCATTCCATTTTGCACCCAGGTTTGTTAATCGTGGTCCATTCATACATAAGTGAATGAATGTTAGGTTTTGGTCACTTAGTTATTACTTACTAATCCAATCACGCTGCTTGCAGGTGGAAAGGAGAATCACTCCAGGAAAGCATTAAGAGGCATGAGCACTTCCTTGCCTTGCAACTGGAATTGAAACCAGGACAGAAGGTTTGGCTTGCATATATTATCATTAATGAAAAAGAAGACATAATGAAGTACTTGCCTTATATTACTGCTCCAAATTACCTGTTGAAACTGAGATTATGACTGCAGGTCTTGGACGTAGGATGTGGAATTGGAGGGCCGTTAAGAGAAATTGCTCGATTCAGGTGAATGAAGATTTTTTTTTTGAATTATTGAGCTCTCACTGTCATTTGGGCCCTGTATCCCAATTTGTCCTTTACCGGGTAATTATTCAATTGAAATGTGATTGAACATATGTGTTCCTTCCCCCTTTTAATCACCATGAGCTGGTGGTGGTCAAATTTAGATTTTTAATTCGATGAAATTCCATAATGCATCATGATATATAATGCCAACTCTGCCACACAATTAATATAATGGATCCTCATGATGGCAGTTTAGCATGTCTCTTTCACGTGCTTCCTCTAGAACTGAAAGTGTAAATGTTTATCCCGCTTTATCCCACCATGAGTCAGTGATGGTCAAATTTAGAGTTTATTTGGATGAAATTCCATATTGCATCATGACATATAATGCCAACTCTGCCACACAACCAATATAATGGATCCTCATGATGGCAGTTTAGTCTCTTTCATGTGCTTCCTCTAGAACTGAAATTCTAAATGTTTATCCCGCTTTATCCCATGGCTAATGGTAGGATGAACACATAGGCTATTGGTGTGCACTGGTTTGGCAACCGCCACTCATCTCATGACTCTTTACACTTGAACTTTGTACACTCAATCTCACGTCTTTAGCTAAGTTATGCATAGACACTCTATCTAAAGCTGAGGTTGAATGACTGTACTGAACATTTGGAAGTTGGAACACAACAAAAGGAATGCTTGTTCATTTAGGTGCTTGTTAGAATGTTCACAAAACTTTTAAGTTTTAACATTTTTAGTTGACACAATGAAAGCAGGTAACAAGGCCTGCAAATTCCTCACCTACTTCTTTTTACTTCTAATAGTGGTAAATTGTATATAACGTGATCTGTGAATTTCCGTACAGTAATCTGCATGTGTTACCTAACAATTTCTGTAGAGACTCATCATTTTTATTGTAAATCATGCAGCTCTACATCAGTTACAGGCCTCAACAACAATGAATATCAGATATCTAGGGGACAGGTACTTGCTCCCTATTCTGTTTGTAAAACCATCTCTTGCAAGAGGTGATGTAATTAGGCAGAGATTGCCTGTTGCTTATTCTGACGATCTATAACAAATTAGAATAATACAATTGAATGTGGGACTTGTTTACTTTCATCTGAAACTTGATTGTACTTGGATTTTAAGATCACATGTCATCTAGTTTTCTGGTCAGTACACAAAAATAAAAAGGATGACTTTGTTGCGTTCCCATTTCAAATGGTTGGATTTTTTATTTTTTTTCCGAGTAGTTATCTCATACCCTTAACTCTGCAGGTGTTGAACCGCAAAGTAGGATTGGATAATACTTGCAACTTTGTGAAGGTAGTAAACTGGCAGATCAAGTCAATCTTCTTTGAACTGCCTGCACAGTGGTTGATAGTCGCTTGGTGTCTATGCAGGGTGATTTCATGAAAATGCCATTCCCCGACAATAGCTTTGATGCAGTGTACGCAATAGAAGCTACCTGCCATGCACCAGATCCGGTGTGTATATTTTTACCGTTTTCAGTTTTGACTTTGATTTTTTAAACCGCTTGCTTTGCTGTGTATGAGCGCTGCATGGCTGATTCATACAATTGTATTCTTCTAATTTGTTATTAATACATTCTAATTTTTGTCAGGTTGGATGCTATAAAGAGATCTATAGGGTGCTGAAGCCTGGTCAGTGCTTTGCTGTGTATGAGTGGTGCATGACTGATTCATACAATCCAAATAACGAAGAGCAGAAAAGGATCAAGGTGAATCTTGAAGTTTTGAAGTCATTTATCAATTTATGTTCTGTGCATTTGTGTTTATTTGTTGGATGGTCGGACTTATCTTAGTTGTTCATTGGCCATAGGAAGAAATTGAGCTCGGAAATGGTCTCCCGGAGATTAGATCGACACAACAGTGCCTAGAAGCAGCGAAAAAAGCTGGTTTTGAAGTAATTTCTAAGTCCTTTTCTTCTAATAATAATATTAATCATTTGATTGCTCTTTGCCATTTGATTACTAAATTCTACTTGTCGATATGTAGGTTGTGTGGGATAAGGATCTCGCTGAGGACTCACCTGTTTCATGGTACATGCCTTTAGATACAAGTCACTTCTCACTAAGTAGCTTCCGCCTAACAGCAGTTGGCAGACTTTTCACCAGAAATCTGGTAAGATTTCTTACGAAGCTATCTCTCTTTGCTTTTTGATGGTTCATCTGTAGACCTGCATGGGAGGTTAGATATAACTTTGACATCCCAATCAATTATATGTTGAGAGTTAGAAGAAAGATCTAAAGGGTCCATTTTGTTTGAAGTATGAGATAATTTATCTCCCTATAAAAATCATTTTCCCTTTGTTCCTGTTTATATGGCAACATTCACTTTTTAGTCCGTTGGCTTTCTATATTTGCAAACAATTTAACTTCCCAGTTTACGCTTGAGAAAGCTCTTGTAGCCACACAAATGTTATGGATTGTTTAAGTCCAAAAGTTACAAAGTTTTATTAACACAAATGATTGAAGCTTTTTCCTTTCCTTTCTAAAACCCTGTGCCTTTCAAACTTTGCCACATAAATTGAAACGGATACCATAATACTGAAAATCAGAACGCGATGTTACTAATGCCGTTACTTATAAGGGAATTCGTAATTTGTTTTATACAGTGGATAAGAGTATCTAAAGATAGAATGTCCTTACATTTGGTCTGTCCTATAATTGATGTATTAATAGTCAATTTCATAACAAGTCGTGCATTATTATTCACCGCATTACAATCCTTTGTATTATTATTTGCATAACAAGAGCGTAGACTAAACATTTCACATGTTTTGATAGGTGTCGGCACTTGAATACGTGGGAATTGCTCCTAAAGGCAGTCAAAGGGTTCAAGCTTTCTTAGAGAAAGCTGCAGAAGGTCTTGTTGGTGGTGCCAAGTAAGATTATGGCTCTACTTCACACATATTAGTATGTTTGTTAATAGCAATATTGAACATTACGACTAACTTCTTATAAACCTGTGTCGTTACAGGAAAGGGATCTTCACACCAATGTATTTCTTCTTGGTTCGCAAGCCCATTTCAGAATCCCAGTAATGTAATTTTGGGGAGTTTAGTCACTTAGCTTGATGCTTTAGTTAGCATATATATCTTTTAAGATTCTTGGCCCTGAACTATATGACTGGGCTGATCAAGGTGACTTCTTTTAAGCTTTTTCTGTTTCTTGCGGATTGCTTGTCTGTAACAATTTGATATCTAAGTGTTGCTATTTTGCCATTGATTTTTCTTCTCAAAAATATGCCTAGAGACAATCTGCTGCTACAAGATTCAAATGAGAACAAAGAAAGAAAAGCAAACACTATTCTCTGGTGATTAATCCTGTTCTTCTTCAGGGGTTGGTAGGCATTTGGCTCTAGATTTCAAATATTTATAGAGTTGGAGTTGAAAATGAAGTTGTGTTTAATTATATTTTTTGCAACATTTTTAAAAAAATAAGAAAATAAGGGAGAATATTTAAAGATTCTTTTAAATTTGACACGAATTATTAGTTAGTAATTTTAATTATCGCTCTGAACATGGTTATTTGATAGCGTTTACCTTTTGAATATTGATGTAGCTACTAGTGTCTAGAGATAGTTCTTTTTATGAAAATCAAGCTCCCAAGTAGGCTATTTTTCAACGGTTAATTATAATATACAATAATTTATTTATTTAATTGTTTTTTTTTTGGTTACTTCAGCTTAATATCTTTTTTAAGTGCAATAACTGCGTCACCTATTTGTTTCGAGGGAAAAAATATATATATTTATACTAAGGTAGAAACCAATTTGCAAAACATAGCGGTATTTGTCTGTTTATCATGTATAAATATGAAATCAATTAAAGTAAAAAGCAGTAAATAAATTAGGCTCATATCACGAAAATAACTTAAATAAATTGATCTTTTCTTGTTTTCTTTTTTCTTTTTCCCACTTTCCATTAAAAAAAATAAGAGATATAGCTTCCTAACAGCTTTTGCTCAAAGAGTCCATTCTAATTGGTAGATCCTTCATTCAAAACTAACACCATCAATATTTTGATACTTTTTTTTTTATTATTTCTTTGCTCGATTCATTCAATATTTTTGAGAGAGAAAGCACTACTAATGATAGTAAATTTTGTAACAGATACAAATCACATTTTATACTCATATCAGTGTTTAATATTTTAAGACTAATTTATCGGATTTCATACAATATCGATTTTTAGTATTTTCTTAAAGCTGCAATACATATAATTTATATAGATTTCATACACACATATTTTATAATGATACAAATCAGTTTTCATACAAATTTAATACACATGTCAATACTGACAAGTTTTATTACTGATGTATACACAATTTATACACACTTCTCATATTCGCTTATATTGTTTTGTATATAAAAATTGTATATCTCAAAACTCAAGACATTCGCTCACCGTTTCGTGAATAAGAATTGTATATAATCGATATGAAATATATAAATAATTATACACATTTTGTTTAAAGTTCAGGTTAGGCTTCTGAAAAGAATCACTCATAAAATTTTGCTCACTATTCATATATAAAATATGTACAAATTATGTGTAAAAAACATTTTTTAGTATATCGAGCTTTTAAATATACATTTGTTGTCCAAGATGATTCTACGCTGAAACGTGACATTGGATTGTGATAAAGAGGAGTCCGAGATCTAAATGGCATATTTTTTAGTGTAAACAACATAAAATACACTAGTTTAATGCCTAATTACATTTTGAACCGTTATTTTTAAAAATTACATTTTATCCGGAACTTTCACAAGCTTAGGCGTGTATCTACAGTAAAAAAAACATGTATCCTAGATATATGTCTAACTAATTGGGGCGCTTTAAAAGGAAGTAACTGGTTTGCAATTAATTAGGAGGAAATCACTAATTTCGGTAACTAAAGATATTTTCAGTAATAAATCTCTTAATATAAGGTGGAAATCAAGGTATTAACTTAATATATATTTTGGTTATGTAATTTGATTAATTTTATTTTTATTACTCTTTAAAATAATAAAATAATTATTATTACTCTGTTTATATGTATCCAATAGGTGATTTCATGTATATGTTTATATGTATCCAGTACTAATTTGATGTATTCCGTACATGTATCCCGTGATTTTTGATGTATCCAGTACTAAAGTGATGTATCCCGTACATGTGTCTCGTGATTTTTGATGTATCATGTACATGTATCCAGTACTCTTTTGATGTATCCCGTAATTTCTATTACTCTGTTTATATGTATCCAGTAGGTGATTTCATATATATGTTTATATCTATCTAGTACTAATTTGATGTATCATGTACACATATCCGGTATTGACAAGTAATATTCATCAAAAGATACATGTGTTTATATCTCAAATTCGTGCATAGAGGCACATCGAACACCACCGTTCAATAACTACCGTCATTGACATGGTGGCGGACGAATCATCCACCACCACCTCAAACCAAAAATTCACTTGGGATTAGTCTTGAACCCGAATCAAAAATCATCCATTGACATTTATGTTAGCGTGTGTACAAAATTCAGGAACAACTATCAAAGAAAAAAGCTACATCATCAATTAGAGAACAAAAAGAGGTTCTCAAGCTACATCATCAATTAGAGAACAAAAAGAGGTTTTCGAATTTCAACGAGAAGTTGTAAATATTTTTGAAAAAATAAAAAAAATCGTGTGAAAGTTGGAGTGTTGGATTGAATAAGAAGAGAACTTAGAACTAAAGAGACCCATATACATAATATAAGTAGTATATGTAAAATCAGTTACAAACCTTGAAGATGGAAGTTTTGGATTGATTCAAAATTGGTGGAAGATCGTATTGGAGTGGGAGAGAAATTTAGACCGTGATTTGGAGAACTTTGATCTGATCGAATATTTGATAGAGAGAAAAAAAATACTATTGAACATGAGATAGAGAGATTTGGGGGAAGGACTGATATGGGGCGAATTAATAAGAATGTGTTGAGATACACCTTTTGTTATGAAATTAAAATCTAGTGAGATATGTGTAATTATTTTAAAGTGGTGGGATATTATATAGTTATGGTAAGGATGTTTGATTAATTCTGTAATTTTTCCTATTTTTAAATGAAAAATGCTAAGAGGATAACTGATTACACGGTTAGATTAAAAAGTGAGTCAGGTCTTCTTTTTCTCAAAACAAAATCATTTTCGTTTGAGCAAGTTTTTTGATTTTTGGCTTAAACGATTTCCTAAGCTGTTACTATTTTTTTTCGAAATCGTTTTAGTGCAAACGATTCGGAAGTTCTGATTTATTTATTTATTTTTTTAAAAAAGGTTCTAACATGAACGAGTTCCAACTTTAAAAAATGGTTCTAAAAATCATATTAAATTTATCTTTTATGTACTATAATCTGGCTAATAAAAGTAAACAATTCGTGGAAGTTAGCTATAATGCAATTATCAAAATAAAGTACGACTATTATGAGCTTAAGATTATATGGGCTGTTATTTGAGTAAATTTTTCTAAGTTTTTCACTGCTAGCGTATAGTCATTTCACATTGAGGCAACAAATAGACTTTTTGTCTTATAATAGAGCTCTCTTAAAAGAAGAAAAGACATGAGAAAGGTCCAACGTTCACCCTAAAACCCTTTTATCTTCTTTTGCTCGTAGTTTTTATAGATATATCCCTTTGAGCAATTTACACTCTTGTATTCACTTCCTCCATAGGAGTTTTGGCCGAAAGAAAATAATAAACTTAATCAACCTTTATTCACTTACCTTTAACTTTTTTATATATAAATTTTATTGTTAATCAAATAAATGATTTTTCTGATAAACAATCGTATGTGCATGAGAGGGGGAGGGGGGAGTTAAAGGCTATTAAACAATCAAATTTAGAAAGATAATTAAAACTATTAACAATTTAGAAGTGTAACTAATAATTCGTGATAAATTTAACGAATATTTCAGATATTCTGTCTAATAATTATAGTATAAAGAATAAAGTAGAGCACAAAGAAAAACAAAAGTAGTGTGAGAGCAGTGGGTGGTGTAGCCACATTAAGTCACGGTGTGCATTAAATAGCCTTTGTTGAAAAATTATACTATATATATAGAAAATTATATGAATTATATAGATTAAAAGTATTTTTTTTATACATATATATACAAAATTTCTGACTTCACCAGTGTGTGAGAGCCGAAGATTCGTACATTGTTCTCCATTTAGGATAAATTTCACAGATGGTAAGTTAACTATCACTTTTTTTTTTCACAAAAGTAATTTAACTATTTTTTCTAACACAAAAATAACTTAACTCTGGGTTAGTAACACAAAAAAAAGTTGGCCGGAAAATGATAACTTTTCCGGTGAACTTTCTCAGTTTCACTATTTTTTTAAATTTTAAATCTAATAATTAAAATTTAAAAAATACTTGATCCAACCCGACCCAACCAAAAACCTATTTAAAAAATGTTAAAATCTTTTTTTAATTGCTAATGCCATAATCTTTCTTTTTCGCTATCTTTTTAACATGTTTAGTTTGAAATAATACACGATAATTCTTTTAGCACCAAATCAATCGAAGTTAGTATTCGTCTTTGCTATACATTTACTTTGAGATACAATTTAGAAGAGATGTGATAATTATAAGTAATAAACATGAAATTGTTGGTTATTACATTCTATAAATAGTAAACATGATTATAAAACGGACGTGTTTATTAATCATAATTATCACACGATTAATTATGATTAATAAACACGTTTGATTCAAGACTAATAAACATGATTATGAAACGGACGTGTTTACTATTTATAGAATGAAATAACCAATAATTTCATGTTTATTAGTCATAATTATCACATATTTCTAAATTGTAGTTCAAAGTAGATGTATAGCAAAGGCGAATGCTAATTTCGATTGATTTGGTACTAAAAGAATTATCGTGTATTACTTCATCCGTTTCAATTTATTTAGCCTACTTTATTTTTTAGTTTGTTTCAAAAAGAATGATTCTTTCCTTTTTTAGAAACTCTTTAATTTCAACTTTCCACATGACATATTCAAGACCACAAGATTATAGGATATTTTAATATATTTAACATATCTTTAATTTAAAAATCACAAGTTTCAAAAGTCTTTTTTACTTTTTTAAACTCCGTGCCAAGTTAAAATAGGCCAAACAAATTGAAACGGAGAAAGTATTTCAAACCAAATACGTTAAAAAGGTAGCGAAAAAGAAAGATTATGACATTAGCAATTAAAAAAAAGATATTTACATTTTTTAAATAGGTTTTTGATTGGATCAGGTTGGGTCAAGTGTTTTTAAATTTTAATTATTAGATTTAAAATTAAAAAAATAGTGAAATTGAGAAAGTTCACCGGAAAAGTTATCATTTTCCGGCCAACTTTTTTTTGTGTTACTAACCCAGAGTTAAGTTATTTTTGTGTTAGAAAAAATAGTTAAATTACTTTTGTGAAAAAAAAAAGTGATAGTTAACTTATGTGTGAAATTTTAACTCTCCATTTATCCTTGAAAGGCACATGCTTGAGAATGTCCAGTGCGGCCCCGTGATTGCTGACACCGTGTAAGTGGACCCCTTTCTCTTTTCTTTATGAAATTTAAGAAAATAAGATTATTTTAAAAATATTGTGATCTTAAATTAGAGACTTAAAATACCTTTTAAATCTTATGATTCTATTAAACATGCCATATAAATATCGAAAATTAAAAAGTTATCAATCATATATCGATAGAAATATTTTTTTAAAATGAACTTAGTGCTTAATCTTTTAGCTTCATTTTTATTTATAGAATCAATGTCGTATGTAATTGAACCCTATTCTTTTTATATCAACAATCGATAAAATCACTATGTTCTAATAATACCAAAAAAGACTGACTTCACGAGACATTTTTTATCATGAATACAAACTAAAATTTAGAAGCAAAAAGATATAAAGATGTACTAAATTGTGTCCCAAAAAAAAAATTATTCACTTTTTAAATATTAGTACTGCTTATAAAATTAAACATATCCCAGTAACAATATAATAAAAATAAAATATTGTCATACTAAGTCTTAGAATAACTTAAAGTTTCATGATTTCACATTAAAGATGCTTCCTCGTATGACTTCGAGAATTCCTTACTCGAAAAAAGGAAGGAAAAAAAAAAAAAGAACTTTCAAAAGAAGATGTATAAACAAAAGTTGTATGTAGGAAAAGAATATCCATAGATTTTTCTTCTAGAGGGGGTGAAAGTGTGTATTATTAAACATGCAGGGAAGAAAGGGAAAATTAGAATAAAAGGAGGACCACATGTTAAAATAAATAAGTACAAGGACTAAAACGAAAATATATTCAACCGCGTAAAACCTTTGCTGTAAACGTGAAATGTCCGCCGCGGCGTCTGTAAGGTCACTTTCTATTTATTTATTTATATTTATTTATTTCAACACTTATTTTCTTTTATTTGTTTATTTATTTTTAGTTGTTTGTATAATAATTGCGTCATGAAATTAATTTTAAAAAAAGAAGATAAAATATACCCACCAAAAATGGTTCCTAAAAGTTTGTTACATGCTTTATCACAATATTTGTCCATCTCTTTTTCACTTCTAAACTTTATTTAATGTGTAGATCTAGGAAAATTTAATCGAAAAATTCTATTGTCATTCTTAATTAGAGGTTTCGCGTTCGATTGCCTCTAAGTATGAAGTCGTTTTTGTTATAAAATATTTTATTTCTTAATGTGAAACTTTTCAGCGTTTAGTCGGACTCCAATGCAGGTACTGAACACCTGGTGTGAAATCAAAAAAAGAAAATAGGAAAATCGCTATTAAACTCCTGAGAGAGAGTGAAATATTTTTGTTTTAATTAAAAAAAGGGAAAAAAATTAACTAATAAAGAATTTATTTTCTTTTAAGGTATCCATTTAACTCAGGAAAAATAGTAGTATTAATTTTTGTATTTCAAATTCTGCAGCATTTTGTCAACACAATTGGCATAATTTTCCTAAATATATAGTATTATTGCTTGCCCTTCCATAATTTATTTCTCTGACTTCTCTTCGTTTCCTACTTTTCATTATTTGACCAAAAAATAGTTTGGTCCAATATAGTAGCATTTACTAGATAATAAATGCCAAGGATTTTTCTAGGATTTTGTTTGGCACGAGTTAAAATATTATTTTAAGGAAAATATTTTTCATAAAAATACATAGCTTTGTTTTTATTTTTTTTAATAGTAAAAAATATAAACCTAAAAGTATTTATTTTAATCTAGGCGAATACTTGCTCGATCGGGAGTTGGGGTGGGGGTCAAAACGAATTTTGAAAAAATTTAAGTGCATGTGAGGTGTGATAACTAAAAATTCACAATTATAAAGAGTCTCGCTTCAAAAGGTATTGACGATTAGTCGATGAGGAGGAAATAATCAATATAAAATGTTATTTATGTAATTTATTTTTCGTACTATCACTATAAAAAAAAATTAAAAAATTAAATTTTCTATATTGGCTAACCAAACATAAAAAAAAATTACTCCCTCTTTCCTTTTTAGTCCGTTTCAAAAAGAATGTCTCTTTCATTTTTTAACAACTCTATAATTTTAACTTTCCACGTCACATGTTTAAGATCACAAGATTAAAGGGCATTTTGGTCTATTTGACATATCTTTAATTTATGACCACAAGATTCAAAAATCTTCTCCACTTTCTTAAATTTCGTGTCAAGTTAAAATAAGTCAAACAAATTGAAACAGAGAGATTATAAAACATGACGTACCAAGCACACCCTAAATTACAATTGCAACTTGCAAAAATTGTTAGTGTAGATTAATTTCATCAATTGAATGTTTCAACTTTTACCTGCTTCACCTAACAAATGAACACATTACTATAAACATTTTTATGTCATGTATACCACCTACCTTCTACTACTAGTGTTATTAATACAAAAATTAAATGAAATATACGTTGGGACGGAAATTAAAATTTTGTTCGTCGTTTTAATGCTTTGAGAAATAAAAGCTTTGGACAGAAAAGTATTTCTTAGATTTTTTTACAAACGTTATATAACAAAATACCTTTATTTGATATAAGTGTGATGATTGAGAAATTGTTTTCGGGCTTGAATTTGAATATCTTTTTAACAAAATTCACCCAAGTATAAAATATATATTTGAATTAAAAGCCAAAATTTTCTCTATAAAATAAATATACGAAATATCTAATTAGTAATTCAGTCTCGAAATAAGTATGGTTTTAGTAATAAAAAAAATTTGAATTAAATATCGCTTTAGAAATTCAAGACAAAAAATAATACTCCCTTTATCCCATATTTGATATTACTTTCACATTACAAAAAATTCATGTCCCAAATTACTTGTCAATATACAAAACTAAAAAAAATTAGTTAATTTTTTTTTAGTTTACCCTTAAAATGATTTCTTTATGAAAGTATAAATATTACAAAGTTCTAAGAAAGTTTTTTCACTATTAATCTTGGTATTGATAGATAAGACACATAAATACGTTGTATTAAAAAGACTTAAAGGGTAAATTAATAAAAATATAATTCTTATCTATGATTTCTTAAGGGACTTGTAAAGGAAAAAAACATGGACAAGTAATGCGAAATTGAGGGAGTAATTGTTTCCAACATCTCAAAGAATATCTAATAAATAGGAATAGCTTAGTAAACTATACATTATATTTCATATTTTTTTTAACGAACATGAAACAAGCAAGAGCAACACTGATTTTGGAACGGAGGGAATAATTTGTATCTCATATAAACACTAATTGGAATATATTAATTCGATTAAAACTGAAGCATCTCAAATAAATCGTTTTGTGAAAGGACAAAAGCTTCATCAAATAAAGAGGATTATTTTTCCCAACTTAATAATGCTGTAACTTTACGCTACCCACAATTTAATTTGAAAAAGAACTTAAGGAATTTTAAGTAATTAAAATATTCAGAATATAGTACTAAAATATATACGAGGAAAAATAATTTTTTATGATCACTTATAAATTGAATAAAATAAAAGAGAAAGATAGTTTAAGTAGCTGAAGAATATGAAAAAGTGATAATTTAAACCATTAATTAAACCTTCGAATGCCAGATCAGATTTTCTGAAACAGAAAACAAAAATAAACAAGCAACCAGAGACTTGAATTTTTCAGAAGAAAAAAGAAACAGAAAACTAATCGAAGAGTATATTGAAAAATTGTGATATTGCTAAACTAGAGTACAAAGAATAAAATCAGTGCTATCAGTTGCCATCTTGGAAACAACACTCCCAATCCTACCCCCGGACACTTTTTCATCGCCGGTGACACCAATCTGGTGGTTGTTACCGCCGAAGAACTGGATCTGGTGGAAATCGTTGTGATCTTCATCGTGCTTTCCGGGAGGATGATAATACATACGAGAAGTTTGAGGGCAGTGAGAATTGAATCTGGCGACCATTCTCACTCCGGTATCCAACAGCTCCACGTATTTACTCATCTCTCTCACTTTCCTTGGTTGATTCTGCAAAAACTTCCAAGGAAAAGAAAAAAAAAGGTGTTTAGAAAGAGTCCCAGATGTCGGAGCCCATAAAATTTGGAGAAGAAGAAGAGTTTGCTTTGCTTGAGGAAAATGGGAACCGTGAGGGCCTAATTTATATATACTGCGGTTTTCTACTTTTTCCTTTCCCTGCCCTTCCCTTACGGACTTAGATGTCTTATTTGCTATAAACTCCATTTACTTTTCTTATTGTCATTTATTCCCTTCAATTATAAAATGGGGTTTTTTCACTAATTACCACTTAATTTTACACTAATGTTACTAAAAAAAAATATATGATGAAAAGGTTACTTACTTTGTCTAACTATATTATAGAGAGTCACTCAAATAATTGTTTAACCAAATATCAGTAGTTTTTTTATAAGTACGCCCTCCGTTCCATTTTATTTGTCGTATTTCGCTTCACGAGAGTCAATTTGACTAATTTTTTAAATTAAATTGTAATAAATTTATTTAATATTTAATATTTAATATTTAAAACTTAAAATTTAGATATCTGAAAACTATACGAAAAATACCATAAGTTTGCAATCATTCTCATATTAAAAGATAATTACATCAATTTGTGTTCTTCATTTGTTTCTAAGTCATTTATTGTACTTTTCCTTTCAATTTTTTGTTAAACTTTATTGCAATGTTGGTGAGGTTTGTATCTTCGGTGGCCTTAGGTCACAACTCTAAAGTTAGGAATGCGTTGGATATTAATGGTCATTTGCCTAATAGCCACTTGGCTTGTCCTATTGTCATTTATGGGCCGGCCTCGTTTACACTTTTACCCTTATTCTTTCATTTTTATTTCTCAAGATAAATAATTTTTTTGTGGGGCATATTTTATACTTTTACATTATAATATTTCAAAAATAACGTCTCGCGGGAATAAATTTTATTTCTAAGGATAAAAATTCTAAATCAACTCATTGAAAGGACAAAAATTAAAGACTAAATCATTTAAAGAGCAAATCGTATAATTAAATTTTAAATTATATCACTAAGTTTTGAGGGTAAATTAATTTGTTTCTCACACAACCAATACTAATAATGTGAGATTTTTTTTGTCCCGCAAGTTGGTAAACTCCACATGTTACACAAACTTGGGATCCAGTAACTTATGTGAAAAAAAGTCTCACACAACTAATGTAATATCAACCCAAAATATTTTTTTTTCCAAAATTTTCTTTTGTGCTTCTCAAAGCCAACAAATATTCAAATACTGAACTAAAATATTCCATCCTTTCCTCCTTTTTTTTTTTTTTTTTTGGGGGGGGGGGGTCTATTTTAGCCTGCCCAAAAAATATAGGCTCTTATTAAATGGAGAACCACTAATCTCAAAAGTCAAATAATATTACAATGCTATTTCATATGCTTTTGATATTGAGGAGATATATTTTACTATATCATTTTCATACCGTCCAACAATAAAATATTCAAGAAAGAATTTAAACAATACTTGACAAAATTTGTAACAAAAGATCACACCACCATATTTCCATTCTTGGAAAAGGAAATATCTTACATGTGACATTGGTTTTTAAGGATTTATTTTATGAGTCATTCAATTGATTTATTGTCATTTTTTACCCCAAAAGTAAGAAAGACAGGTTTTAGAACAATGGTTTGCTTGGATTGTATTTTGAAGGATTTTGTGCCAATTACATTCTTTGTTGTTTCAAGAATCTCACTCGCAACTTCACAAAGAATATAGAGTTAAGAGTCAAAAATACATTTAAATTATTTCTGTTTTTAAAATTTTACACCTGAATTATTGTGCGTGTGAGTTTTTTACATAAACTATCACCTAATGGTTACCGAAACACACCTAAAATATTTAGCTTAGCTTATGTAACCTTTAAATAAATAAAAAGTATCGTTTCTTCCATTTATGCAAAAACTTTATACTTCAATTATTATTAGAACTATATTATATGATTAATATAATACATCAATAATTAAATATTTTTTTAACAGTTACTGATTGAAATAAATTTGATAAGATTCACAAATAGAAGAATCAAAAGTTAATATTTTAGTTAAATAAAGCTTAAATGTGCACAACAAATAATACAAAGACTAAAATCCTAAATTAGTGATATTACGAGGACTGTATATGAAAACTTCCCTAAAAACAATGGAGTAATAAAATGAAGGTCAAAGGTTTGGTTCCAATAGAATAGAGTTTTTGATTTAATTTGTTGGTTATTTTAAAGAATTTTATGCCAAGAACAATGTCTCTTGTTTCAAGAATCTAATTACTCACATATAATAGCGTCTTTTCTAAGGGAACATTCATTGATTGCAATAATGAACATAGTACTGATAATGAAAAAAGAAAGTCAGATGCTTTTGGTCCAATTCCCATAAGCTGTTTTATTTTGTTGCTTATTCTCAACAAATTGAGACGAGGAATAAAAGAACATATTACACCTTTAGTTAATGGCGTACACAAAATTTATTTATTTTTGTAAATAATATTGCGCTAAAATAAAACAAATCTAAATAAATATTTTTCTCGTTAAGACATAAAATAAATTTTTATCGTTCATAAAAAAAAATTGGTATAATTGATTCTTACAGTTGTCAAAGTTGTCAAGTTAGGGATCTATACCATTTCCAACATCATACTTACATACTCCTCCCGTTTAATTTTACTTGTCAATTTTTACTTGGACACCCATTAAGAAAACAATGATTGACATAGCTATTTTACCACATTACCTCTATTAATTAATGTTAGTATTAAGTCTTGAAAAATGATTTTAGAAATAAGTAATTAATGCTAAGGGTAAAACATGAAAACAAATAATTGTCTTTTCTTGATATATTAAAATTGACAAGTAAAAATGAAAATCAAAAATAGAAATAAGTGACAAGTAAAATTGAACTGAGGGAGTGTATTTTAACGAATGAGACTAAAAATATAAAATATACATGTTCAAGCCGAGGCTCAAGAATACCGAATGTTTTGATTCTCGCTCATATGGGTCATAGGATGTTTTACTCTCGAACCTAATTAATTAGAAATCTTTAAAAAAGAAAAGTTTATGGCCGTATATTTTTATTTTTTATCAAAAAAGTTATCTGATATTTTATTTTCGGGCTTAATTAGTTTATAAATAGCTATAAATAAGATTTTATTTTCTTGCTGACATCTGAATTTTATTCTAACGCTTGTATTACATTAAGGTTATCAAAGTTAGCAAGCTCATAGCCTCATACTCATACATTTTCAATATACATTTTCAATATTCAATATTACATCGTTCACTAAGCCACTTTCTCAAGCTAATTTAATCTTTTACTTTGATTCATATTGTTTAATTATATATTTTATTATTTATTGCTTACAAGTTAGTTTATTACAATCTTATCATTTGATCAACTCAACTCATATATCTTTAAATTACGTGTATAAATTTAACTATACCGTTTTAATGACAGGACGACTCTTCTAATTCATAGGTACCACTTTTACAGGTTCATCACTCATCGTTTCATTACAATAACAATATACTCAATGTAGTCTCATAAAGTGGAGTCTGGAAAGGATAGAGTGTACGTAGTCTGTACCACTACCTTATCACAAAATTGCTTAAATTTCATCTAGGCTAAAAGGGTGGTCTTTACGGTGGTCAACTCTTTCGAAAAGATAGATTCAAACCCCTACTTGGTCTAGCTGTCCCTCTTCGTATTTTATTTCTCAACCTTTTCACAAACTTGTTTCAAATGAAAATCAGATGCTTTGGTCTAATTGGCACAAGTTATTCAGAAGAAATTGATGCCAATTGCATTAATTCTAGTTTCAAGATTCTACACAACCATTGTGACGAGGAGTTAAACAACATACTCCCTCAGTTCATATTATTTGGTCTTATTGATCTGACACACTTTTTTTTAAAAAAATTAATAAAAAATGTATTTTACTAAATTAACTTTATTAATGATGTTTTAGAATTCTAAATTTGATTACTATTCCCTCTGTTTACTTTTACTTATAATGTTTCGTTTCTCGAGAGTCAAACTACATAGATCTTGACCAACATCGTAAGATAAAATTTTTCATCATATTAATATGAAGATGATTGGCAACTTAACTACAACAACAACAACAACATACCCAGTGTATTTCCACAACGTGGGGTCTGGGGAGGGTAGAGTGTACGCAGTCCGTACCACTATCTCAGAGGTGAGGTAGAGAGGCTGTTTCCGATTGGCAACTTAACTGGATCGTTTTAATGATCGGACGACTCAACTAATCAATTGTTAGTTGTAATAGCCCTAGACGTTTCTATCATATGATTAAACTCAAAATCTTGTCTGCTTGAGTCATTTTTACTGTTTATTTTAGTTGACTCACTGGATAATAAGCTTCACAATTGTTGATTTCTCGAATAACTAAAATTGAAATTACACTATCGATCCCTTAAATCTCTATAGGAACGATATATGAACTCAAATTCTATATTACTCTACTATATTTGTACAACTGTGTATACTTATACCGCAACAAATTGTAAAATACAAAAAACTGAACAAGTAAAAAGGAACCGAGGGAGGGAGTATTTCGTTTGTACATTTTATTAGTTTCAACGTCCAATATCTAAGGTGATGAAGAGGCCAAGTAGAAGGATGACTGCAGCTTGTACCATAGTGGTGCAATTTGTATGTAATAGGAGTAGAATCTATTGCCTTTTTGCAGTGCATCCATTTATTCCACTGCAAATATATAGGACTACTTTTTAAGATATAAAGCTGCAGAGAAAAATCTTTATACCATACACTTTGCTGATCTTTTCATCTTTTAAGTTATCATTCATTTATACTTGATTAGGACTTGACAAAAAGTAGGAAGCCCACATCTCTAATCTCTTAATAGTTGGGCTTCTCTTCTTTCATCAATTATTAGACAAGAGTGTAAGGGCCTCAAAGATAACGAGCTCTAATGCTTGCCAAAATTGCGATTTGCACCACACTAATTACCATACTAAATCAAAAAATTTGATACTGTGATTTTAAATTTTTAATATTATGATATATGGTATATTTTTTTTTTATATTTAATACGATATTTGATATTTATAAATAAATACCAGAATACCGAATACTATACCAAAGTATATAGTTACATAAATGATTCAGGTATATTATTATAATACTAATAAATGTATAACCTAGTATTAGTATAAAACTAAATGTTTAGCCGTTGGAACTTTGATTATTCTATGTTAATTGAAATATCTTTTTTTTTTGGTAATTGATTAACAAAAGCAGTTGCTTGTACTTTCTTTTATATATATATATATTGTACGTGTAATGTGTTAGCTAATATGATATAATTGAGACGTTTTTCGAAAGTCGAAATCATATTCTCTATTATATGGGTATATATTAGTTGAAGTTGAACAAACTATGATTACCGATTTATCATACCGCGAAATACCTAACCGGACTTAAAAATAGCTAACAATACCAAATTAATTTGGTATGATAATGAGATAGTATGTTTAAGAATCAAATACCGAAATTACCCATGACTCTTTGGCCTTTCGACTTGCTTCGATGACTTCTCCTTATAAATGATCGATAAGGGGGTGAGCCGCTTCAAACGAAAAGGAATAACGAATCCGTAACTAAAATTTTAAATCTCATATCATACCATATCATACCATACTACATTCACCCCGAGCTAGGGTGAGGCAAAGGGTTAATTGAATTCGCTTTCTCCAAAAATTATGCCGTTTACATAACTAGAGCCCAAAAATGAGAATTTACTTTTCCAATAGTATTTCCTCCGTTTCTAAATATTTTTCATATTTTTTATTTGCACGCTTCTTATGAAAAACATTACTCGCTCACTTAAAAATAATTTGACTAAATTATCCTTATTTATTACTCCTCTCTATTTAATACTTCTCTCTTTTGCACTATATTAATATCTCTTCATATTTATGATTAAGTGTAAAGATAAAAATAAATAACTAATTATGTCTTGATTTTGTAAATTGACAAGTATTATGGAATATCTATTTTTAGTAAGGATGACAAATATTTAAAAATGTAACGAGTAATATTTAAGCTGCAAGTCTGATCAGTAACTCATCAAACAATTGATTTAATTTTTTTGATTTCCTTATAATTAACAATGAATAAAGAACAAAATTAGTGAGTATGTTTCCGTATTAGACGAATTGCGTCTAACATACAGTATAATGAATAAAATCAGTAGTGTCAATAATCCTCTTGGACAAAAATAACCCCATCATCGCCGATGAGCCACCACCAGTTGCGCCGCCTCTAGAAACACCCTGATTATGGTGGTGGTCATCGGAGTATTGTTGTTCATCAAGCTTGCTAGGAGTGGGAGGATGATAATACATCCGTGATGTTTGAGGACAGTGAGAATTGAACCTAGTGACAATTCTAATTCCAGCATCTAATAGCTCTACGTACTTCCCCATTACTCGATTCTCCTCTACTTCTCTTTGTTTCGTAATAGAAAAGTCACTCCAATTTAATTTCTTTGAGAAGAGAGTAGGATTTGTAGGTTAATTTGAGAGAAATGGAATGAGCCTTACTTGGTATTTTATAGTCCTATTTTGGTTTGACCATTTGTCTTTCCATGAGGGTTCCTTTTACACGTTTTTAAAATTATTGATTCCTAAAGTTCTTTTGAATTATAATTATAAAATGGCAGAATGGGTCCATTTCCTTTTTTCTTTGTATACTTGACCATATTGGTTAGGTTTGATTGGTTGGTTGGTTGGGTGGGTGGGTGGAAGGCACAATTAATTAACAAAATATGTAGTAACAACTAACACGTAGTCAACGTTTTTAAACTGCAAAATGATGCACTATTTCCTCTCTTGTTTTAAAAAAATAAAAAATAAATGTTGGGGGGTAGGGAATGGGAAAATGAGGGAGGAAAATCGAACTCTTAAGGTGAAAATCCACATAGCCAATTAACTGAACTATTAAAAAATTTCTGCTCTATTTCCTCTTCAATTTGTATGCACGAGAACTTTCTTATTAGGAATTTATTATCTTCCATCAATATAAGCATCAAATAACAACACTGATCAAAGTTTTAAAAAATACAAATAATTACCAAGCACTTCTATTTTGAAATTTGAACTCTGATCTCTGCCTCTTTTCCCATTCTCTATTGAACATTATATAGGTGCCAACATGATGCTTACCGATTTACTTGTCATATTAATACTATTTTACACACTTTTTAAAATAACATTAATTTTAAGAGTTATTTGACTTATATGTTTTTTACTTATTTTTTGAGCTATCACCACATTGATCACTTCCTACAAAATGCTCACTCTATTATTATTGTTATTAAGGGTAATTTTTGTTTTAAAAAAATCATTTAATTCCTTATCAGCATTTAAAATGACAATTATTTGTGACAAGTAAAATAAGGAAATTAGAAGGAAGGGAGTATTATTATTATTATTTATTAATGCAATTTTTCTGAAATATGGAATGGTTCCCTTTACCTTTGGAACGGCATGTTGGACCAAAGTATTTTGACCATTAGAGACGAAGGTCCTTAAACCTCACAACGTTGTTGACTTATTCATTCTTTTCTTTTCGACGAAACATCTTCCCGATTGATTATGTTGGAAAAAGTTAAAAGGATAAATTAATAAAAGATATTTTTTAATAACTTTTTAAAGGGCGTGTAAAAGAGAAACATGATAATTAATATGAGACGGATGAAGTAATAGTAAATAAGACTTATTATTAGTATCCATATTTATTCTTATTCAATAAATATAGGCAGAAATTAATGTGGTGATTTTTTTTTTTTGTAATATTAAATTGGGATTAAAGAATAAATAAAAATAATATAATCAAATTACATTTCAAGAAATGTGTAAAAAAATATGACAAGTAAAACGAATCGGAAAGAGTCCTCGAGTTGCTTTCCTAAATATATAAAAACAATGAGAGGAGATCTTAGTAATTTAATTGGTTGGCTAAGAATTTTCACATGTCGCCTCTCTGTAAAATACTCGTTTGATCGAGGGTTTTCAAACACATCATACACCAAATTGGTGCTGACAAATAACCAATCCGCAATGAATAGGGAAGGTATAGTAATGCTATGAATGACCTAGTATTAAATACTGGTAATAATATCAGCAAAAGAACGTTATACTATGTTTCCAGATCTGTTGAGCTCACATATTCTTTTGTAGTCAAAGTGCATCGATTTCATAAAATATGAGATCAGTAAATGATAATTCACTGAAATTGCATTTTTATGAAATCGTTAATATTGTACCGAAGGCGTCTTGAGAATATAGCAAATTAGTATTGCTATCATTCTTCTGACACAACAAGACTTACTGGCCCAAATGTCTACCCTTTTGTTGTTCTCATGCAAGATCGGGACTGTCTTAGTGATCTACGTCATACACCTAAAAAAACTCTTGCAGATGTAAATATTTGAAGAAACAAAAACTCTAACCATTTAGGAATAACTCCAAGGTATGACTGAAATTCAGATAAATATGATTGAATTCAAGCAAAAATGACTAGCTTCAACCATGTAAAATTATAAATATTTTATCCAAAATGCAATTTTGTCAAAACTAAATTCAAATACCGTATGTTTAAAGTTGTCTGAAATAGGTTGACATGGAAAGATTCCAAATTTAGGGCCTAGCATAAATATGGACACTATTTTCACGGGGTATTTGCACAAATCGCTTTCTTTGATGCTAATCTATCGGAAACAGACTCTCTATCTCACATTTGAAGTAGAGATAAGACATGTATACACTCTACCCTCTCTGGTGTGAGACTACACTGAATATGTTATTATTGTTGTTGCTTTCTTTGAGGCTACTATTAGAATTATGTCCCCAGCAATCACCCGGGTTAAATTTGTCTGTGGAGAGAAAAAATCATTTAACTTATTTTAAAGGAAAAATTTAGGCTACAATTAATTGGGTCAAAATTGAGATAGTGGCCTAAAAAAGGCCATTCATTACAATTAATTCACGAAGAAAACAAATTGGGCCCGAGAACTGGCCCAATTAGTAGCGGGAATGGACTCTGTTGTTGGACCTAAACCGTACCTAATAAAGTGAAAAATTACGTGGGTGAGTACTTTTTAATAAATAATTACAGTTTATAGCGACACTTTTTATTTATTATCATCTATAGCAATGCATAGCAATACTATGATAAATCCACATTATGTATTAAAAATGAATTGTGCATGCAATATATATGTATTATAAGTGTTTTAAAATGTATTACGCTTGTTTGATAAGAAATTGACATAATGTATTATAAGTGTATTAAAGTATGTGATAAATGCATTATCCATGAATACAATTTGTATTATAAATTGTTCTCTGCAATATGTATTAAAACTGTATTATAAACATATTATAAGTGTCTAGTATGCTATTGCTATAGATGGTAAATATTTTCTTAATATTTAGACAAAATATCCATTGAGTTAAAAAAATTTACACAAAAAATAGCTCACTTAAAAAAACAAGCCACTTATTACCTAAAGCGACCATTCGCCACTTTTTAATTACACAACTTGGCCCGTCGGCCAAAGTGTTTATCGCCGGCCAGTCACCATAACTTATTTGGGTCAACCTCACTAAAATTCAAAGGGACAAACATCAACCTGCACAATAATTAATAATCACCAAATAGATATGTAGCCATGGACTTATTAATGATCAATGGCTCCATGCTTTTCCAATCCTTCGATGTTCTTTCCAATCCTTTGATGTTCTTTCCGAACTTATTAATGATCAATGGCTCCATGCTTTTCCAATCCTTCGATGTTCTTTCTTCTTCTTCTTCTTCTTCTTCTTCTTCTTCTTCTTCTTCTTCTTCTTCTTCTTCTTCTTCTTCTTCTTCTTCTTCTTCTTCTTCTTCTTCTTCTTCTTCTTCTTCTTCTTCTTCCTCCTCCTCCTCCTCCTCCTTTAATGGCTTTTTCTTCCTTTTTCCCTTCTTCTTTTTTCCTTCTTTCTTCGTTTGTTTTCCTTTTTCATTCCTTCTTCTTCTTTCATGTTTAGCCATTAAAGCTTCCTCAAAGCTTAATTTTAAAAATTGACGTACCACAAACATGAATTGGTTCGAGTCAATAATATATCAAAAAACTCAAGATATCGAGAGGAGCTCATACCTAAAATTTAGGATTGTTTAGAGGAGATTTTGAGCTGGTCGGGATTGAAAAACTCCATTAGCCATTAAAGCTTCTTCAAAAGTTCAATTTTAATATTTGACTTGCCGCAAACGTGAATCATCGTTTGAGTGAATAATATGTCAAAAGACTTGAAACATCGAGAAGAGCTCATATCTAAAATTTGAGATTTTTTAGAGGAGAATTGAGTTAGTCAAAATTGAAAAAATATATGTATATGAAACTATTGTATAAACAATATACATCGATTTCTATACATTTTTAATATATAGTTATACATTAAATATACACGATCAATACATTATATATACATGCATTATTTTTGACTGTATATTTTTGATACATAATTATAAAGCATATATACATATTTATACACCATTAATACAATATCGATACATTACATATACATTACATAACTATTTATACAATATCAATACATTACATATACATTACATAGCTATTTATACAATATCAATACATTAAGTATATATTACATGTACATGTGGTCATTTTTGTTGAATTTTTTTTCTGTCACATGCAATTATGTAAAAGCTCAATAATCGGTGTTCAAACGCTCAACTGAAAAAACTGCAATTCAAAAGTTAAAATAAATTTTATTGAAAAATTTAACATGTCACGCCCCTAGCAAGGAGGGGCGGACATCGAGGAGTTATACGAGCACCTGCTAAACATATATAACAAACTCATGCTAAAATTGTAAACTGACAAGAAACAATATGGACATCAACATGTGTTTACATATACTGAAACATAGATAATTGAAGTGCCCACTAGACTAACTGTACAACTGAAACAAAACTATGTCTAAGAAGCCTCTAAAGAGTCTGCAACTAAAAATCTGATAACTAGTCGGGACAGGGTCCCGACATACCCAACATACGATATGTACATGAATTCAAAACATGTGACTAGGCATCTGATAGCTTCAGAGAGAGATGGAGCTTACCAATTGATCCACTGGAGGGCACTGGTCTACTGTGGATGTCTGCTAGCCTGAGTACCTGATCCTGCATTCATAAAAATACAGCGCCCAAAAATAAAGGGACATCAGTACATATGAAACATGTACTGATATGTCAAGCAGACTGAATAACAAGTAGACATGTAAGAATGCTCACTGAATTGAATATCAAAGATAGGAAAATCTGAGCATACACATACAGAGAATGTAATCTGAAACTGAAACTGAAACTAATACAATGACCAATATCAGGGGTCCTTATATAACGTCTTATACACTACTTAATTACATATATTTAAAATTCTTAGAATTTGCCTAGGTGAAATCGTTACCCTTTTACATAGCTTATCTACTCTTTATGTAATACTAATTGTCATAAGTCACAAGATGGCCTGCTGTCGGCGATCGGTGACACCTGTTTGGCATCTGTAGCCAACTATCACAACCATGTGTGAAATCTCATAGTCTGATTAACGTGGTCTGTCAAGGTACGCCCTTCAAGGCTCCTGTAAGGTCTGCTCGCAGGCCTGTGTAGTCAGGGGAATCCACGACGAGAAGTTCCAGCTGACTCTGTCTGAAATCTGTGCACAGAATAGTGTCACACGTAGTGGCCCTAAAGATACCCATCCCACGCTGCAGAGTAGGCTATAATCTCATCTTGCTTGTAAGGGCTCATAGTAAGCAACTTATGAATCATTTAACTCATTATCTGAATATTGATTATTTCTTTTAGCTGAAGAATCATATATCTATGTGATTTATATACTCAGGGCTATTTTGTGGCCAATTACTTTTTCTAAGTTTCGTGACATATATGCTCGGTAACTTCTAAGAATTTTAATTGAAGACATGTATGATCGTGTGAAACATGTGACTTCTTTAACTGGAATTGAGTATTATAACTCTATAGGTTTAAAACTCCACCCTAGATAGACCTATAATAGAAATAAGCTTTGCTTTCAAGCAGCTTATAATCTATGACGACCTTTATAGGAGGAACATGTGACTCTAGGTCGTGCCTTGATGGCGAAAATAGGTTTTAGCTTTACATACCTTACTTCGAGACTCTCTCTCCCTTATGTCGCATCGTAGGTTCCCGTCAAACACTCATTATCTATGACATAACAATATATGCAATAGTATAAGCGACTAACCAAGAAATATGGCGAGGTCGGGAAGACGATAATAGCCTACGAGCGACAAGCTTAGCAAATAAAATAATTAAATGTTGTATCGTCATACCTCTCTCTTTTCCCTTTATCAACTGAACTATGACCACTTATGAAGTCAATATTAATCCCTCCATCAATTTCTTATAATATGCAGCTCATT